>JASANE010025398.1:0-16222 GCA_030248225.1 Trileptium ribeirensis | reverse complement strand
CAATAAGTTTCTCATGCTCGAAAATCCCAAGTGCAACTACCAACCTCCAAGAACGTCACAATAAAATTAGAAATTCTGGATCGATGAACCATTGGGAAGCCATACCCCGCACCCATGGGTCGCAAAGCAAAACCAACGCCTGCTATGAGTTTCCCATGCGCAAAATCCACAGGTAAAAATTTCAGCCTCCTAGAACGTTTTGGAGGGTGCCATACCTGAAACCCCATAACTCAAGAACCGAAGCCTTAATGGAAAAAAAAGAATTTTACTATGAAATAACACCAACCAGATTAAAATTCGAAGGTTAAGATAAAAATAACCTTGCTTCCGTGAAGGGTACTAAAATGGTGTAAAAAAGTGAGACTAAAAGGTTAAGTTGTTCTCGAGTTATAGTCAATCACACACACATTATGTACGTAATTTAAAAGCTTTCTCACCCCTGCAAAACACAATCTCCACTCCGTTACACTACGCTCTGATTATATTACATATTAATGATTTGTTTCAAATGTTCGAATACAAACGCCTCACATTCACAATGTCCCAAATTAAACAAACCAGAATTTGCCAAAAACAATTGGGAAAAATCATTATATTGCAAACGTATAGGAAGCATGGTTCACTTACAAACTTGGTCACTGCCGAAAAAAGTATAATCGTCTATAAAGGCATCAAAACACAGTGTGGTGATAGACTTCAAGAGACCGAAATTTCATTACGAAACCAATGACACTTAGCTTTTAAAACATTTCGCAAAGCCAAATCCTGATGCTTCATCTTTTAGCACATTTCGCATAATTTTTGAGTCAAAAATTTATAAAAAATGCCCCAATGTGTACATCATGAAAAACCGTATACACAAATAATCGAGTGTAAAAATAGTTCACATATATATAAAAGGTATATGAAAAATTACTATGTATTGTAAAACAAATTTACCTGTGGTAACAGGATTTCAATTGTGAATATAAAACGGAGCAACGGAATGTTTTAAATTTATATGCAAAAGTAATGAAAAACATTAGATAATTTACAGTGGTTTAGTAGTGTAAAACGCAATTTCCAAAAACGCATGCCACCTTTAACAAATTTTGAAGCCAGGAAAATAGCACAATGAAACGAGGAAACACAATAAAGACAAGATAGCATTTCTAGAATTGAGCCAATAATGGAACGCAAGCGATTGTATTTTGCAACAAACTACAAAATTAGAGCTGGAAACAAACGTTGCTAGAAAAAATATAGCCTACACAGCAATCACTTAACAGAAAAACGGTGCTAAGAATAACAGTTCGTATACGTAGAAAGAATTTTCTTCGTAATTATTATCATTCTCTCTTATGGGACAGTGTTAGCCAAAATTGAATGTGTAACCATTAAAAAATTTGGCTTAACCAAAAATTATAGTAGTAATATACACTCCAGGTTGTTATAAAAATGCGTTATCAACCAACTGAGTATTTAAAAGAACAAAACCCGTATTTTCAAATTTACACACATGATTCCCTCAATAAGTCAATGACACTGCATCAAAAATTTGTTCCTACCGTTGGCACCCGACGCTGGAACAATAATTTGCTTAAAGGTCATACTAAATAGATACTCCAAGCCGACATCAAACATGATATCTCGAGATCAGTCACAGATCAACCATCGACAAAAGGCTGATCCAACGCCACCGAACACAGTTGATGCTGCTGCGACGATTGGCTTGCTCTGAATAAAATAGAAAAATCACTCAAAATGTATTTCCTACGCGCAATACAGCTAAAATATGAAATTTTGACAACTTTAAAAATTCAAACAGCAACACAAATCCGTTGTACTGCCTGTATCAAATACACCCGAATCGACAGTGCTAACGGTATGCGCTCGCGAGGCATACATTAATTTTGCAGAAAGATAACTTGACAATACACTGAATTCCTGGAATAACAAAACCAGACCAAAATGTATATAAATATATTTCTACACTGATAGGACACTTCACTCGAAACATTCAAATAACATTTGTGTAGTGTACGTAATGTATAGATTCGTAAATGCGAGTTTCTAACTTTGCAGTAGATTCGACTGCTCTAGCAGAACCTGGCAAATTAATAACACTCTCGCTCTTTTATAACTACGCTCGCGATTCCAATAATGTATATATATACGTTCGCAATCGGAGCACTTCAAAGCTTGCAACTAACTCGTCTAACACTATATCGGCTGAACATGCGAATAACAATATTACAAAACATTGTTTTGCGAGGTAAAAAACATCAAATTCTAATAATATTATATATATTTTTCTAGATCCAAAAAAAATGGAAACAACTTAGAAGTCCAAAGGGTCGTCAGTAGTCGTCAATTGGTTTCAAATGTCACACTCACGCCAAAAAATTTCAGACAGGACAAATTACAAATTTCTCTCCACAACAGAAGTTTTGAATCATTTATATATGTAAAATTGGCTCGCAATATAACAACAATGAGCCTCTTGAAGCAAAAATAATAAATATATGAGTTTACTTGCTTCTCCACGGGGAAAGGGGGCCGCCGCCAAAGTTGGTCCTCCCAGTTTCATGAGAAGTTGACGAACCAGGAATCCACAGGCCGATTCAGGTATTAACTACTAAGCAGAAACATGCCATGAAAGGTGGCTCGAGGCTGTGAATTTTAAAACTATCAGTAAAATTACATATTCCTTGAAATATGTTGGAAATATAGTCTTGAATTTATGACTGGTGCTTAAATACCTCACAATTTGAACAAAGGTAACCACAAATACGAATAAATCAAATTTGTCTGTCGAATTGGGTGGACCACACCCCATATTTGTCGACCCCAGGTTCAGCACCCACCCCTATGAATGGGTTTCACACGATTTCTCCCCCCCCCCCCATAAATTTTGATCTGGCGGCCAAGCTGGAACCAAAACTGAACCGGCACCTGACCTTATCAACAAGGTAAAATAAAAGTAACGAGTCTCTTGTCGGTTGAGAGCGAACGATGACATGTAGGCTTATTAAACAGATTAAACACGATGGTTTCATTGTTATAAAAGTATGTCGCATAATGTCGTTACGCTCTGTTGGGCTGTATGGAGCTAAATAAATTTCGGTAAAAATTGTGAATTTTCCCTACAAAGGCAATACTTGCTCTAATTATATATAGATAGATATCCGCACAGTACAGAATTGTTGTCATGTATTTTGTCAGAGCAGCCATTTTCGAGCTATGAACCAAAGTTTAAAAAAATACTCCAAAACGACGACAATTTCAAAATTTTTGCAAAGCAAGTTTTTTGCTTATTGTGAGTGAACTACGGGATTTAAGAGTTATTTAACCTGTTAAATAAGTTGGTTTTATTGTTTTATTACTGCACTGTCTGTGTTATTAATGCTGCAGAACCATCGTTGAGAAAAGTTTTGTAAGTTTTGGCACCAAAATAGTCCAATTTCACCACGTTTTCAATATAGACAAATTTCAGTTTTTAGTATATGCTGTAAAATAGAACGTGTCTATCGGTTTTCGCGGTTACTAAATACGATAAAAATACTTTTATTTGCGTAGTACACATCAAATGAGGTAAATCTCAGGACCATACTACGTAAATAACTATATATATGCAAATTATATTTGTTCAAATTTCACATTTATATATTTCAAAAGTTAGGTCTTTTTGATCATTGGAAGAAAAAATATAGTTCTTAGGTTTGGTTATATATTTAATTAAAATACAGTGTTTTTGTGTTTTTCTTAGTGCAAAAACACAGTGAAATTTCAAAAAACACATCTGAATTTCAAAAGCACACCATGAATTTTGAAAAAACCCTGAAACCGTAGCGTTGTCTCTAAGATTTGCAGTTACATGATTGCTCTCATGGGACTTTTAATCGGGCATAGCAATCTGAATTTGGAACGACAAAGTATTCGCATTGGCTCCGTTTGCCCTCCGTGAGTTACTAGCATATATATATATTAAACCTCTTTAGCCGAGGTGCAGAAAAGGCTGTTGGGGAAATTAAACAGCTAATCATACGTACCACAGCGGCCATAAAGACATATAAATGCTGTTTTTATGTTGCACAGATAGCACCAAGAACAGTGTTGCACTCTTCATTTAGTTCATTAGCTAATTTTGACTTGGAAAAAGAAAAAATTAATTATATACAAATTTCGCTGTGCAGATATCCAGAGACGTAAAACCGGAACTTCGATATCGGGAAAAATTAGCCGGAACCGGAGTACGAATTTCGGCGGAGCCGGAATTCCCGGTACACCTTGGTAAACACATACACCACCACGTTTCTTCAGCAATTTAATTTGTACAAATATTTGCACAGCCTTCGCATTTACCGATGTAAACGAATTTGTTGCGTTCCAGCATATGAGCCGCTAGAATCTATGATTTTACCGATACATTAACAATATATA
This sequence comes from Trileptium ribeirensis, assembly GCA_030248225.1. Classification (NCBI taxonomy): domain Eukaryota; kingdom Metazoa; phylum Nematoda; class Enoplea; order Enoplida; family Thoracostomopsidae; genus Trileptium; species Trileptium ribeirensis. The sequence continues at coordinate 11,800 of JASANE010025398.1, read as the reverse complement.
CTTCATCAAATGATGGAAAACAGGGCTAATGTCGGTAATTTTGCTACTCCATTTTCCTAAACCCTCGTCTGATCACCACTGCACATAAGAAAATAATTGTCTCCAAATGACATTTTGGTTATGCAACAGAAAAATAGCATATTGGCGTCTAACATCTTTGAGTAATTTTAACTAACTTAATTTCCGAGGTTTGGACTACCCAGAATCTGTATATATGCTCGTATATAAAGTTAACACAGACATTACAAACAAATCCTCCTTACACTTACATATTGTTCTGTAAAAAAGAATCTACATTAACGACTGAAATCCAAGACAAGCAATAGTATAAATTTAAATATGCCAAAATTATATAGCAACAGTAGCATGAATAATACGATTAATATACACGTGCTCTAAAAATGTAAAATATTCTCGGATATACGGAAATTTGCTTCCTGTCGTGTTCAAGCGCGGAAGACGGGGCCCGGATATATCTAGATCCTCCAGATTCCCTCCATTAATGTCCTCACGTAAATAAATTTTTAAACTTATCCAGTTTATACCCAACAGCAGGTGCAAGTTTATGTACTTTGCTTGTGTATAACCAATCACCACGTCAAAGTATGTTATGTCTCCCTAGCTTTCAACGGCATGAAAATCATACAAGTTAGAGAGGTTTTTCGCGCATGATGATTGTAATGTGCACTCACGCACTAGTATCTCGCAAGCGAGGGTTCAACGCAGCGAACATGGTTCCATTTATAAATTGTCATTTTGTTCAATAACCTGTTTAACACGCTGTATTTGGTGTATATATACCACCCTAAAACCTCAGTTACTCTAAACCCATTGCAAAATAATGAAAATGCATAAAGTATTCACGCTGGTTCCACACAAACACACCTCTTATCCTGTCCAGCTTACCGGAAATCTATATATAGACCATTCTTGATTCCCTGTACGCAATACTTAGCCCAAATATTCAAAATAAACTATACATATCTGGCACCTACAACCAAAATTATACCTGATGGGAAGGGAGTAACCGGAATTCCGGTTCCGGCGAAAATCGTGTTCCGGTTGCGGTTCCGGCAAAGGGCAAAAACCATACCGGAACCGAAATTCCGGTTTAAAAATTTTGTTTAAAATTTTCCACGTTTTTTCCTTCATCCTGTAATCCAAACATATGTAATATTATATTATACAATGATCAAGCTCCAATACAACCAAGCAAAAGGAAAGATTAACTAACCAATTAGCCGTGTGAAACGTAAGTAGGGCACATAATTTGAGCAGGAATTTTTCATAATAACCTGCAGGAGTTTGTTAAATCAAAGCCAGGTCGATGCCTGTAGCAGCTATTTGACACATCCAGAAGTCTGTGGGATACGTTTGAATTAACCGGTCCAACTCGGTAACAGAGTATGGCTTACGCAGAAGTACTTAGGGTATGCTTGGCTAACATAAATTGCGTCAAGCACCCGCCAGTGCGCTTGTAAACTTGGTAAATCAGTCTAAATTGAAGTAAACTAACGTTATATGCAACGCAGCTAGAAACTGCTTTCTTGGCAATGCACTGTATTTATTGAACCTGTATGAATGCATCACAGTGTGTCTCATTTATAGCCTTCTGATTAGATAGTTATCATCATTATGATCTAGCTGACGGGCACTGTTTGTCCAACGCTAGCCTGAACAGTGTCTCTGACCACTGATCAAAAAATTACCTTCTATCTATTATTTTCTCTTAGAATCATATAAACCAATAATTTTAAGTTTCCTACAGAAGAACATGCAACAAACGTATGTGTAGTAAAGGGAGGCGACTGGAGACAGAGCGAAAGAGTGTATTCTACGCTCCAAGCTTTGTAAGCACATGCGATGTTACGCAGTATACGCAATGGTGTATAGTGGAAGACATTTTTTGCTCTGAATGTCCGAAAACCGACATATTTGATCCATAAATAAACATTATTAGCTTCCTCAGTCTCTTTAAAGTTTGAGAAAGGCAATAATACCATCACAATACATTAAGTTTAATGTAAAAGTTATTTGTAATGCATTTTAAATCCACTATACCTTCATTTTTTCCATCAACTGTTTTACTATATATAAATTTCGAAGACCAGGTTCCGGTTCCGGTTTAAATGGACGGTTCTGGTTATTCCCTGGTAGAACTCTATCGAATTTTCAATTTGAGCTTGATTTTGATATTTTGTACTCGTGGGTGCCCATTGTCGATTCGGGTGTTGTAGATTTTGCAATAACCGATTGACTACTTAGCCTCTGAACAGAGAGTAGAAAAGCCTCCCTCTATTACAGGTTTTATCCATATTTAAATTTTGATGCCCGTCTGCGGAATTTTGCGGCGACATCAAAAATGATCATCCTAACATAGAACAGTTCAGGTGTAATTGCCAGTGTAACATATCCATTCTGGATCGTTACACCGCCATTGTGCTTAATAGGCAACATCGAGCCATAGAGCTTATGACGCTATAGAAACTAGGGCGAAATCAGTTTTTTTTTGCAGATTCAAGGTTCCATGTTCCCATGAACGACAACATGTGTGTCAGAGCAAGTATGACTTGATCGAGTACTATGAATCAGTCATTTGTTATGTATGATCATGTGTTTGATGTTGTATAACCAGGCTACAATTGTCTATATGTATATCTGTCATTGTGTACCCTATAAGTATACTTCTGGATGTTTGTTCATATAACCTTATATACTTTTCCGTTTACCATTGAGTGGCTACGCATTTATCATTAAACGATCGTGTACTTGTTCTGGTGTATTTCGATCATGACGTGTAAATGAAATTACCTGTGTAACTTGCAGCACTGCCTTATAACCTTTGACATAATTCATTCTGTAATTGCATGAAAAGTGTACAAGGTGGTATATTAAATTTGCGAGAACCTTGAGCTTCTATTATACTATCTGTAAATAATTGTATATATCATTGGTTGTTTGATAATTTACGTTAACTTTGTACTTTATTGCATTGCCTGCACATGATTGTATGAATATTATTGATTTGTATGTTGTTCATGTGATATACATGATATATACATCCATTAATCGTGTCAGTAATTCTCGTATAACTGCTGTGTGTCTGATTGGTAGAATATCTCACGGTACCTTACCGGTCTCGACCCACCAGCTACGTTCATTATAATTAAACGTGTTACTTATAGCCGTGAAGGTGCTGCAGTGGAATATCTATACATATAGCCGGTTCGATTTGGTGGAGTATCTCGCGGTAGCTTACCAGTCCCAACCCAATACTTGCGTTTGTATTGTTTTATATCGCTATTTGTATTAGCTATAGAATAACATGAGAGTAATAGGAAGTTAAGAACAACCGTGAAGAAAATTCGTTTAAGCCCGCCCCTGCCCTTGAAGATTCTTCTGTTGAAAGTTTTAGAAAAGATTCTAAACAATTATATGAGAGATGAAGTTTTAAAGGGGGTGAAAATATGCATGAAAATCAGCATGCTTGCAGACCAGGCAGAAGAGCCCTTCAGTTTACGGCATCTTGGATTGAACGTCAAATGAACTTCGGAAAATACTCAGTTACAGTGTTTCTGGACATATATGGTGCCTTCGACTGTACTAGGGTTTCTTTTATCCTTGACAGTCTAGAGAATCGGCCAATTTCAATGTATGTTGAGTATTGGCTATCATAATTGCTTTCAATGAAAAGTATAACAGCTGAATTGGGGTTGGCTAGATGCACTGTAAAAGCTTTCTGAGAATTTCGCCAAGGAGGCGTGCTATCTCCACTTCTGTGAAGCTTGGTGGTTGATGAACTATTGTAAATCATCAACAATAACAGGGTTATATGTGTGGGATACTCTGATGATTTAGCAGTAATGGGGTCTTCAACCTCTCTACAAGCTGTTTGTAATAGACTCCAGATTGCCTTAAATAAGATATTTCATTGGTGCGAGAGTAGAGGGCCTTCTGGCTTCTGTTCTCACTAAAAAGATTTGCAGGCTGTAATTGGGGGGTGAAACCAGGTATAACAAATTTTTGGTATCAGTCTGTTATGCCGTCACTGATGTATGGCGTGGTTTGCTGGTAGCACAGATTACATCTGGTGTCATATACCGGCTTTTTAAAAAGGTTCAAAGCCTGTTGCATGATTACCGGTGCAGAACGACTCCGCTTGATGGAATGCAAGCCGTATTGAATATCATACCCATTGATGTACTGGCTAGAGAATTGGCGTTGAAGGAATACCACAGACTCATATTTATGGGTCTCTGGAGGATTATGTGATTAAAGAACGCGGGCAACCGACGGTAGCGGAGGAAGCTGTCAAATATGGCCCCCTTTTGAGCATGCCTTCAGATAATGTTGTAGCAACAAGGAATAACCAATTCTGGTTTTAGGACTTTAGCATCGACTCTGTGGAAAGTACTGATATAGTATTTTGCACGGACGGATCGGCGATCAACGTGGGCAATGAAGGGAATTGTAGTGGGAATGTCTTTATTCCAAATAAAGTATCACTATTCATCCCACTTGGTAGACATGCAACTGTTTTTCAGAAGCAGATCTTGGTGCGTGCTAGAACGCATAAAGCATCTTAATTGAGTTGGTAAAAGGAACAGCTTGAAACTAGGTTGGATTAAGGGCATTCTGGATTATTTGGGAATGAAATGGCTAATAGGCTGGCTAACAAGAGATCGGACACTGCGTTTGTGGGTCCCGAACCTTGTATTCCTATAAGTAATACAATTGTTAAGACTTTCTTAAAAGATAGTTCATGTAGGGACCATCAGTCAAAGTGGCGCGATGGAGATAATTGATTGCAGACTAGATGTTTCTTTAAATAAATTGATAAAAAGAAATCCATGTTTCTATGGAAATTGAATAAAGACAGAATGAGAATCGCCATGCAATTTCTTACTGGACACGGTAATTTTATGAAACATTTGAAAACTTTGAAGATTGAAGATAATGATAAGTGTAGAAGGTGTGGTAAAGATTTGGAGACTGCAAAACACTTGACTTATGAATGCTATAAATTAAGAGATTTAAGAGTGAAATTCTTTGGGTATGGAATTTTGGATAGCTCCCAAGGCCATCAATTAAAATTGACCAAATTACTAGGTTTCTGCATTAGGATAAGATTTTAGATTTTTCAAACAGATTTGGGGTGCTGGAAAGGACCTAGGGTCCAACCACATTACATAAACCCCTATTGCTGTCATTCATTCATTCATATAGCTATTTGTATTGGCTATAGAATAACCTGAGAGTATGTAATAGGAAGTTAATAAGCTTAGGACAACTGTGACAGAAATTCGTTTAAGCCAGCCCCGACCGCCCCTGCCCTTGAAAATGCGTGCTAAGTTGTGACTGTTCGAAGTGTAGGAAACAGAAAATTCGCAAAAATCTGAAAATAAGTACAAACAGTTAATTATCCAAGTACCCAGTGTTCATTTTCACTAGAAAGAGAGAAAATTTTAGTAAACATAATGACTTTTAAAGTGTCAATTCCGAATGGTTAGAATTGAGCGTCATTGCCGTTCCAGGTTATAACTCTGGGACGGATGCTAAATTCTAGGAAAGCCCTATATTTTCTGGCACAAAACTTTTCGGTCTTTGCAATGAAACAGGTGCTGTCCAGATTCGCTCAAAATTCACAGACCTTTTAGGGAATAACGGAGACACACCTCAAAATTTATGTATTGGGATGAGTTGGAAATTTTTAGTTAATGTACTAATTACTTAATATTAGCCGATATAAGATTATGTTTCCCGGCTAATCAATATAAAAATTATAATAAAATTAATCTGAGCCCGGCATGAACCGGCTGTGCCCACCTCGGGTACAGTATGCCCACGAAAATTACGTAAATTTTCCCGGCGGGCATATCTCCCATGGTTGCGTTTACCTTAGTGAGTCGTATCCAAAAACGTAACTGGCTAACCCTAAAAGCATAACCCCAGCCTGCTTGAGGAACCTAGAACTCCCTCTTTTTTACAGTAAACCCAGATGGGCACGCCTAAGAGCCCAATTTTTCTGTCTTCGTCTTAGCCTAAGTATTGGGTATCAAAATGATCGTTTCGAGCAGCAGCATTTGAATTCGAATACCGCGCCTCCATTGACATATGGGTATGGAATTGGATACCCCTTTCCGGGATCCACTCCCGTGTTTGTTTGTTTTTCGAAATTTGGAGCCATATTTACGTTGTATCTTGGCACCTGCTCCTATAAGTAAGTATAGGACATGGAAGTACATATTAAAGACAGTATATATATACAATACTTATATAAAATATATTATAAATAAATATTTTATATAAAGTTAGTAATAGTTATATATATTTAAGTAAATATAGTTTGTGTAGTATGAACTTTTGTATGTATTAAAATATTAAATATATTTGCTATGTATATTATGTAACTAAAATAAATTTATTATATATATGAAGTATATAGTTTAAATATTAAGTAGATATTACAATTATAATATTAGTATAGGCAATTAATCTACTTATTAGGAAAATATTGCATGTTCCAGCTCTAGTTCACTCTTGGATATATATACAGAGCATATGTATATATATAGTACTGATGAACTGTTTCCTATACCTAAACACCACTCAAAAATGTCTACTTGTTCCCACCATGATGAAATCATTTCATTATTTTAGCCATACTGACCTTTCTCGAGACAGTTTCCCATCGCCTGCGTAATGTCACACATGTACAAGGTCCGAATCCCACGGGAATAGCTGATGCTTTGCCAAGGTGGAAACAATCGGCCTTAAAATCATATTAGTTAGTTCTAACCATTGCCAACATATATAGATGCTAACTGCATTGTTGAATTCGGAGATGGAGAAGCTCTAGCTTCGGAATCGAAAAAGTCTCACTGGACCGCACTATAATGAAAAAGATGGGCGTCCGTTTATTTTTTCGCGGTAAACAGGACTTCGTTATCTCAACGTAAACCGATATGGACATGTGAGGGCTCATATGAATGCTACAATACTCTAGATGTGCCTTTTGGAGGTTTTATTCTGATTCGACTCACCCACGTCCTACCCCAGGGGGTGAAAAGGGGGTACCTTGGAGTACATGGCTAAAATGGGCCATTTTTGCTAATAACTCGGCAACCTTCAGCCGATTTGAATCATTTTGATATCGAAATATGTGTGTTAGGAAGCTTTATTTATGGGTATATAAATTGTTTTGGTCGGTCCCTATAGGGCATGGGGGACTTTAGCAAAGCTTTGTCGAAGTATAGCTATGTAACCACTCAAGCGATTCGGTCGTATTTTTGGTGGCTGCGGATATAATAATGCCGGACTAGCACACTGAGGGAAGAGCCAGGCTCAATTGGTATTTGAAGCCACAGATGGGCCCGACGCCATATATATTCATTCGTGACATTACCACTTCTAACGGTATATCAAAAGTATTTGCGGCTCAAAGAGAGTTCGTATGAACTTTTAGTGGTTGCTGTTTTTCAAATTGTTACTGTATTTAAATACGCATCTCTTTGTGTACAGGTAAGTTAGTATCAATCGGGTGAGACAGAGGTGCGTTATGTTATTTTAAAGGGACGAGCGACTATGCGGGTGTGGAGCAAATTCCTGTTTTCATGTTTTTTTTATTATTAATTTGGGTTGGATATAAAAAATAATATCACTGTTGCTATTTCTACAAACATGAAATGTTGCACATTGGTGGATTAATTGAAAACTAAATAATTTGACACATCTGTCATCTGACGGGCTGCTATGACAGTAAATCCGCAAGATATCTTTATAACAGTTCAACAGAATCTACGAGTTTAAAAACACATCTAATGTTAACTAAATGTAGAGAGTGCAAATGATTTTCAACACATTAATATGGCGTGATCACGCTTATGGATGTTGACAGAGCAAACTATTTGGACATTAGATTTCGAAAAGCAAGTTATCCATACATTCCATTGCTACCAGTGCTGTTTATGACGATTAATATCTATATATATATATATATATATATATATATTTATATATATATATATATATATATCATAATAAAACAGCGCTACACATGAATGATAAAATGATTCGCAAATAAAAGAATTAGTTGTGAAACAGTAATAAGGGTTTTAATTCCGAGACATCGTTTAGCTTGGCCCAGGCACATTGTGCCTGAATATAGAAGATTCTCGAGGAAACGTAAAAACGCTTCAAAATTGTCAAATGAGTTGGGTCCTGAAACAGCCCACAATAATAAAAATCTTCAAGCCCGAGAAGTGTCGTATTACAGGTAGTGCCATGTTGCAAAAATAGCAAGAATTCGCGGTTTGGGTGTAAGTGTTGCGGGAACTTTTAATCACTTCTTGGCTGAAACTCCAATATGCTCGGGAAATCCTTGTTGACAGATGTCGGTAGGGACTACCGACTTGTAAGTCCGCTTCACAAGCGGAACATGAGCATTTATATACAACAGAGGACTTAGAACATCTTTGATTTTCCCACCTCCAAAGCTGAAACAATGCCCAATCTCTCTTTTGCCTACTTTCGACGACGAAGCGAAGTTTCGCATTTGGAAAAGCCGTACTGAAAGCTCGGCGTATGCCTTTCTTTAAGCAATGCGTATACAGGTCCAGACATAAGGGAGCTTAAGAATGCAAAATTTATCTTCAGAACCATCGGTTCGATCGGTATCCGAATGTGAGGAACTATCCATTACCGGCATTGGTGTCTGCTGGAATGTCCATCTATTAAAAAAGTCTTAATGTTTCTGTCAATAAGGTTACTCGGAAACCCATTTTCTTATGTAGTATTTTGCGCACAAATTGAACCTCTTGATGTATTATGATATTGAAATTGAAACCGATTTGGAACGCACGATGAAGCAAGCAATTATTTGGCCCGACTTATAACCCGGAAGAATAAATGAGTTATATTTCTTCATTACGAGCCCAGTAAAGCTAGCTATTCCGGATATGTTGATGTACCAAAGAGCCTGCCATTGAATTTTTATATTTTTAACGTCTAAGAATAATCTGGTTGTTCACGCTCGTTTTACCCTGTGAACTTTATGGTAGGGTGTTGGTCATTGAGATATTGAAGAAAATGCATGCACTGTTCATGGTTGTCAAACATAGTGAGAGTATCATCAACGTAGCGCTTATAGAACAACGGTCGAAATTCATGAGGACAGGAAGCCAAGCCATTTGCACTAAACTTTGTTCATGAATATTGGCGACAAGTCGAACCCATGGTGAGCCCATGGCGACCCCTTCAATTTGTTCATAAAAGAACATCGTTGAATAAGAACTGGACATTTTGCACACACAACCAGATACACTGGACCAAGTAAATGTAATGGGAGAGGTGAAGAAGATCTCGTTGCTAGCGACCGCGTCTTTAATCATTTCCAGAGTTTCATTGATTGGTACGTTTTTGAAGAGCGCTGTGACATCGAAACTAGCTAGAAATTTATCCCCCAGTTCCGAATTAGCGATTTGGTGGGCAAATTCAAACTAGCTTTATTGTATGAAGTACTGGTTTTTTGTAAGCGGCTCAAGGATCGGGATCAAAGATTGGCTAGTTTGATGCATGGGAGAGTTGACGCAAGACAAGATCGGTTGTAATGGAGTGTCTTTCTTGTGAATCTTAGGAGAGCCGTACAAAATCGGGGGCGGGAGCCTGCAGCTAGTAATGTGCGATACTGTTAAGCATTGATATGTTTGTCATCTTTGAGCAGCTTGATCAGTTTATTGACATTACACTCAGTGCGGACTGTTGACAGGTACGGATCCTGGACCAGTAGAGCGCTACTTGTCATTAACAATTGCCAAGGGGTTACGCAACATGGGTCACGACTTGTTCCGGAGCACTATGCCCTCGCCCTTATCTGGAGCAGTGAATAAAGCTTGATGTTGGAAATTTTTGATGGCCTCCTGTTGCTTGGATGAAATTGGGCCGTTGTTCTATAAGTTGGTACGTAGCATGATACGCTCACTAGGTTTGTCAAACAGCGAAATCAGTCGGACAATCGCACCTTACTTCAAGCATCTTGCAGTGACAACTCAACCCTACCATAATGTTCACGGTTGAAACCGAGGTGGACAACCAGATCTCATTCTTAGACGTTAAAATATCAAAATTCAATGGCAGGCTCTTAACATCAACATATCGGAAAGCAAGCTTTACTGGGCTCGCAATTAAATATGACTCGTTCATTCTTCCGGGTTATAAGTCGGGCCTGATAAATTGCTTGCTTCATCGTGCGTTCCAAATCGGTTCCAATTTCAATATCATACATCAAGAGGTTCAATTTATACGCAAAATACTTAATAACAATGGGTTTCCGAGTAACCTTATTGACAGAAACATTAAGACCTTTTTAATAGATGGACATTCCAGCAGACACCAATGCCGGTAATGGATAGTTCATCACATTCGGATACTGATCGAACTGATGGTTCTGAAGATAAATTTTGCATTCTTAAGCTCCCTTATGTTGGACCGTATACGCATTGCTTAAAGAAAAGCATACGCCGAGCTTTTAGTACAGCTTTTCCAAATCTAAAACTTCGCTTAGTCATTGAAGTAGGCAAAAGAATTGAGCATTGTTTCAGCTTCACAGATAAAATTCATGATGCTCTTAAGTCCTCTGTTGTCTATAAGTACTCATGTTCCGCTTGTGAAGCGGACTACATCGGTAGTTCCTACCGACATCTGGCAATAAGGATTTCCGAGCATATTGGAGTTTCAGCCAGAACTGGCAAAAAGTTGAACAACGCCCAAACCGCGAATTCTGCTATTTTCCAACATGGCACCACCTGTAACACGACACTTAGAGCTGAAGATTTTTCTATTGTAACGGCTTCAGACCAACGCATTGGCAATTCCGAAGCTTTTTTACGCATACTAGAGAATCTTCATATTAGGCACGGCAATCCCAAGCTAAACGATGTCTCGGCATTAAAACCCTTATTACTGTTTCACAACTAATTCTTTTATTTGCGAATCATTTTATCATTTATATATATGTCAGGGAATAACCGGAACCGTCCATTTAAACCGGACCCGGAACCTGGTCTTCGAAATTTATATAGAGTAAAACAGATGAAGGAAAAAATGAAGGTATAGTGGATTTAAAATACATTAAAAATAACTTTTACATTAAACTTAATGTATTACGGTGGTATTATTACCTTTCTGAAACTTTAAAGAGACTGAGGAAGCTAATAATTTTTATTTATCGATCAAATATGTCGATTTTTGGACACCCAGAGCAGATAATGCCTTCCACTATACACCATTGCGTATACTGCGTCAAATCGAATAAGCTAACAAAGCTTGGAGCGTAGAATAAACATTTTCGCTCTGTCTCCAGTCGCCTTCCTTTACTACACATACGTTCGTGTTCTTCTGTAGGAAACTTGAAATTATTGGTTTATATGATTCTAAGAGAAAATAATAGATAGAAGGTAATTTTCTGATCAGTGGTGAGGGACACTGTTTAGGCTAGTGCCCGTAAGTTTTGGAAAACAGTGCCCGTAAATTAGATAAATTAGATGATAATGATGATAACTTTCTAATCAGAATGCTATAAATGAGACACATTGTGATGCTGCTCACACAGTTTCAATAAATACAGTTCTTTGCCAAGAAAGCAGTTTCTAGCTGCGTTGGAGATAACGTTAGTTTAATTCAATTTAGACTGATTTACCATGTTTACAAGCGCATTGGCTGGTTCTTGAAGCAATTTATGTTAGCCAAGCATACCCTAAGTACTTCTGCGTAAGCCATACTCATTTACCGCGTTGGACCGGTT
>JASANE010025396.1:0-80760 GCA_030248225.1 Trileptium ribeirensis | reverse complement strand
TTATAATAATATTTCTTTGTTAAACGGTTGTTGGGCTACCTTTTGTATGAAAAACAATGTACTTAAATAATCTATTATTTTCTCGCTATTGGCACAACAGTTCTTCATTTCGAGCAATCACCTACCGCTTTCTGGATTTGTGTCGTCTGTTCACCGTCACTTCATGATTCCTAGCCGCAAATTTCTTACGTCCAGCGAAGCGGGATTTTATTACTGTATTTTATGACGGACAAAGCGAACAAGTTGGCACAGAAGCTCCGTCACAATTCGGAGATGAAGCGAGAGCCCACAAAAATTCGTACCTGGGTGTTCCAAAACGAAGTCATTCCGGCGGAATGGATAATTAAAGCCCCAAAGGTCTATGAAGACATCATCACGAGCCAACTGTTAGAAAAACGGGGAAGGAGCCCTTATCGCAGAGAGCTGCTTCAAGTTATCGATACTGTTATTGATCACGCGTTGTTCCGATTTGTCTGCTGCACTAGCGACAAGGATGACGTCTATTCTTGCGGCATCCGGAAGCGGCAATCAAGGGTCGTCTTATTACCCCAAGCCTAATTTGTATGGATGTGCGCTTCGTTCTATCGTCGAATGCCATTTGCGGGACGAACCCATCTATCACATTGCCGAGCCCAAACAATTCGAGATTCGTTCACTTTCTTCAAATCCGCCCTATGATAAGACTGTTCTCTATTTAGGCGACAACCAGGGGCGACATCTGCAGTATGTTACTGGCGGCCGTTTTTTTGTTCTGTCCGGTTGGCTGTTCAAGAACCTTGCTCAAATCATCAGGTATCGAAATGTACACCTTAGCGACTACCACATGATTATTATTTCCTGTGGCATTAACGACGTTCAACGTAGTTCTGACAAAGCAACCAAGTCGTGGCTGGCGCTAGAAGAGGAAATTGTTCAGCAGCATCAAGATGAACCGGTTCGCCACCTCGTCGTCAACTTGCCGCTGCCACATCCCGGCATACCTGGTATCTTCAACTATTCTCACTTCATCGAAATGCGGCTCGAAAGCCTGGGGTTCTTGTGCGTCAACTGGTCCAAAAAACAGAATAATCCATTTGTGCAAAATGGTCGCACGGTGTCCCAATTTTTCGCCCGGGGTCAGTTCCATGTCAATCCGGCGGGGTTTCACGAAATGTGGCGTGAATGGTGCTCCCTGATGCCTGATTTGGCGGCGGTTCGCTATGGCCTCACCCGTGAACGATAAACGTTGCAGCAAGTCAACGGAGGGCGATGGCAACGTCGACAACGATAGGAACATAGGCTTCTATGAGTATAAAGCTATGTGTAATAGCTTCATTATATTATTTGTTGACAATTTCGAAGATATTGGTATGAACAATTGGGTGACATTTCAATGACAGCGGTCTCGGGCAGTACCGAATAGATTTGGGGCCAATTTGTAAAACTATGTGTAATAGTTTCGCCTTAGACGTTCCAATGGCATTCCAAATCGTATGGGTTGCAGGTGTTGTTAAATGCTTCGTGAAGAAGCAACTTCCTGTTTCTTTGACTCTATCACGGGAATTGATTATTGACATCTAAATCGGTTAAGACTGGAGGGTTCGCGGACTCCTTTTGGCCTGGGAGTGTTGTGAAACTCGCTAACTCACGATTTACAATGTTTCAATAATGCTTCCTAATGTTTCAATACAATCATGATTTGCATAATTTTTGTATAGCTAGCACGGATGCGAAGGATACATGACGGGGGTTGTCTACACTCTTGGAAGGTTAGGTCGAATTTTAATGTGAGTCATGTGATTTTTCTTACCCTTTTGAAGTTCATTGTACAACGTTGTTAACTTAGTTTTTAGAAACTTCCTAATACACTTCTGGAAGCTCTAATGCTTAGATTTTTAATATCACATTAGTTTCTGGCTGAACTCTTACTTTGTTATTGTATTGGAAACCAGTGGAATTTTTATAATGTTCGAAAGGTTCTACTGTTAATGTTTTGAAGTGTGAAACTACTGTCATACCAGTTTATTGTTTTGTTACCATTCATAAACCCGTTATGTGAATAAAAAATATAAATATGTACAACGATTGTTTATGGTCAATGATTGATCTAAATTCTATAGCGTGAGGCTTCTCCAGTGGTATTAAAATTACTCAAAACAGTGATTTATTTAGATTCGAAAGGTTGCGATAGTCATAAACTTGTAAACGTTATCAAAATATTTTGTATAATTTTACATATTCGGTACTTGCGGATTAGGTTTGTTATCTGTAAACACAATTTGCTTGCATTAGTTCTATCCCTAAAGCCAAAATAAGATTATGATACTAGGTTAATCAATTGTTTTCATAGAATTTTACTGATTACGTTAAAATATTGGCTTGTCGCTTTAGTATGAACTTTTGATATGTAAATATTATAATACGTAACTCATACCGTTATTTACTTCAAAGCAGTAACTGTTCATAATCCCAATAGCTTTTAAGATTAAACTAAAACTAGTAACTTCGAGTGTTGTTAGTCGCAATTAATACTAATTGGCGCTATTAGATGAGAGGATTAAATGATTTCTGGCAGCGAAACAAAATAACATACGATTGGTTTTTTTATCTATCGTTTATATTTACATTAAAATGATTTAATACTCTATATAATAATAGTCAAGTCATTGCGTCATAAACGGCTACAAGGTTTGCGTGAAAGGAACATCAGCCATCTATACAGTTGACGCATACCGCTGTATCGTACGAGTATCGAGTGAACGACAGTTATTTTTGCCGATTGCTGCATTTAAACGGATCCCTAAGTAAACATTAATGCTTACGCCATAATTTTAATTGCCTGTTTTTTCATGAAAAGTATTATGAATATAATCATACACACTGTTCAATCAGCGTGCCTCATCGTTTCGTCATGCTCACTGCCGCTGGGAATGTGTAACTAGATACTGCGCTAAGACCGCTGGACTACATTATTTCTGTATGTGTGTTTATTTGTGTTTGTCTATCAGGGGCGCGCATAATGTAAAACAGATGACGATAGTCATTATTTGTTGACAACTATACAATTCAGAAGTGTCTGATATTTCTTGCTGACACTTCTTTCTTGCTTTATCATGATGTTTTCTGACAAAAAATAAAAGGTCTAAAGGAATATAGAGTAGATAAACTCATAGTACGCGCCAAAGATGGCGGGACCCCAACTACCGTAGAGGCTCTGCTTGAAAATATTAAATTAAGTTTTTATAACTTAAGTTACCTAAAGCCGTGGCTCGAATAGATAAGAATCAAAACGTGGAGCAAAAATTATTTATGCGTAGTGAAAGAAAGAAGTACTTGATAAGATCCAAAGAATGTGAAATTTAGACCCGAAAGGATGGGTTGTTCGGTCTCAGATCACCAACAATGGAGAAAGAAGCAAAGGAAGGCTTAATACCCATATGTGGAAACAACATGTGAATCTGTAAAGGATTCACGGAGTTGAAATGAAAATCAACAAGTTTACAAGTTTTAGAACGTAAAGCTTTGAAAATAGCGTTGTTTAGCCATGAAGTGGAGACAGGAATCTAAGTCTCTAAACCGCACCAGTTCGCACCAATAAAGATCGGCGACATCGATCCGATCAGCATCGTAGTGTTGTGAGCGTCACCGGATTTATCGTAATTAAATATTGTAAGGCTCAACTACCAACATGATAGCTGAGAATAATTAAATAATACAAGGCCCCCTAACTACGGCAGTTGGGAAAACATCATGATCGACTGAGCAGTTAAAGAAATAATATTTAGAACGAGTCGAGGGAGCATAATTCGTCACATCGCACATTCTGCAATATCACAGACGAGTGCACGTTCTTAACGACAATATTTGCTTTCAAACATCATATTTGCCAAATCCTTTCAGTCTCAGAGCGAAATATAATTTAGAATAACATCAATAAACGCTGCACAAAAATACGTCCTCGTTGCAAAATTCATGAAATGGCAAAACTAGAATTTAATAACCTCTTAAATCATTTTAACCAGACTGCTTACTAATTTTGAAGAACGCAATTAAAACGATTTACTTGTTAAACTTTAAGAAAATACCATATTTTCTGTAGCTTTAACATTGATTTTTTGACGATACGGCATGCGTGTCCTCTTCTGCTCAAGCTGAATTTGTTCTATTAACAGATAATTGTCGTCGCTATACTTATTTTGCTTTAGGATTGCATAAGCAAGAAAAAAATCTATGTCTATACAAGGCCTAAGGCAGCCGAAGTCGATTAACATTAGATATCAATTATCCATAGCTGAACCTCGACCAAAACGGAGAATTTTTGGCAAAGGTACAGACGATAACAACACATTTAGGCGTTCTGTCACAAAATCTACACATACGTGGTAAAAGCAGAAAATGGCTTAAATAGAGCCAACAATTTCACTTGAATAAAAGTCCATACAGTAGTTGTTTCATTGCCACAGTGATGATAGCTTTAACTAAGCCACTTAGGCGTCATACAAATGTCACGCAAAAAAGCGTTAATGTTTTTGAATTAACAATGCGAGCGGACATATGTTGTAGGTAATATAAAAGATTTTGTTTTCTTTGAGAGCAAACGCCTTTGGTGAATAATTATTCGTTTAGTTCGACGTTGTGTACATAGTTGTTTAGATGAAGTTCTTAAAACTTTGCAAAATCACAAAAAAAACGCTATAAACTGAACTTCAAAATCCTGATAAAATTTACAAAGCTCCAACATGTACGATGAACCAGTCAGCTTCGTATCAATTTCGTTGCAGTTACAGTTTAAACTAAATTCTTGAAAATTGTTTTCAGTTTGTTTACCAAAGTCGTGTACTTTTATGAATTTTTAACACACTGCGAACGCCAAAAACACTATAAACAAAACTTCAAAATTCTGGCAAAATTTACAAGGCTGAAATTTTGGAGAGTGAAACAATGAAACAGTCCCGCTTCGAATCAATTTGATTACAATTAGGGTTTAAATTCGTTATTAGGGTTTGGGCTTAAAGGTTATAATATATTTTTAACACGAATAAAATGTAGCTTCTGCTGTATTTTTATGATGCTAATTGAGTAATATAATATGGAAGTTTATTTGCGAATATAATAAATAAGTAACGAAGTGTTAGTTGTTTGATAAAATCAAAAATATTTTGATTCTGTGGTGTCATATGGTACCAAGTCTACGAATCTATGAACGCAAGAAAAAGGAATAAACGTTGGTATGAAAAGCGGAGGGATGTAGATAAAAACTTTAAATCAAACCAACAACGAGAAGTGTGTAATACTCTTACAAACTTATTTTAAAATTCTGGTTAGGTATTATCTTTTAACGCAATCATTTATGGCTTCTGTGATTCAACTAGTTTGTCCTGATTTTGTTTCCATCAAATTCGGCTTCAGCGATTCAACTAGTTTGTCCTCATTATGTTTCCGTCAGTCAGTCTAACCCTGAAATTTTGCTCTTGCGATCAATTAGTTAGTCCTCATTTTGTTTCCGTCAGTCAGTCGATTCAACTAGTTTGTCCTCATTATGTTTCCATCAGTCAGTCTAATGCGGCGTTCACGTTATAATGTCCCCAACGTTTGAAACCTATGTACCCCACACAGTGTCAGACACACTGTTGACAACAGGGTGTCTTAGACACCCCCATGTTTTTAATAAATTTTTTCAACGGTAGCTAGTTACGCGTATTACCACTTCCTGACAGTGTCAGGCACACCGTGTCTTCTGGCTGTTTTATAGACAGTGTTCGGAATTATTTGAGCAATGTTCATATGGGAAAGATACAAATATCGAGAATTTAGGAGAAATTCCACAGGACAGTTGACTAATAAACCGCATTAGCTACAGACGGTGTCCGTTATAGTTAATTCGCGCCAAATTGGTAGCTAAGGGTGTGTACGACACTGTCTAGAAAAAATGTAGTAGCTAACGGTGTGTCGTACACCCTCGGCATTTGATTTACAGTATCGGTGTCACCCTGACTGTCTATACGGTAGGGTCGAGACTACAGGGGGTCAAAAGTTCCAAACAGCGGGGACATTATAACGTGAACGCCGCATAAACCATCATATTTGGCTTCTGCGATTCAACTAGTTTGTCCTCATTATGTTTCCATCAGTCAGCCTAGACCCTTCAAATTTTAGCTGGCATGATGAATCACTGTTTGCAGAACAGCTGAACAACTTCTTATACATACAAATTGCTATATCGTTATTGCCAACTGTTGTGCCATAGTAATCAAAATTCGAATAAAAACCATTTTTAACAATATAATACATAAAAATATTTTGATTTTTTATTGTCTACCTCATTAGAGGAATGCTGTAACAATTTTGGTTTTGTTGAAGTGGTAAAATCTAACGCCCAAACACGACGTCGCTTGACTGTTTTATCGAAACTTATTGGATGAATAAAGAATAAAATCCTTCATTAGCATAGGCTTCATTAGCAGTTTTCAAAAATTTAAACTCATAGGGAGTTTTACAATACATAAAAATTTTGATTTTTTATTGCCTACCTTGTGTTTC
The DNA here is from genome assembly GCA_030248225.1 of Trileptium ribeirensis. Taxonomy (NCBI): domain Eukaryota; kingdom Metazoa; phylum Nematoda; class Enoplea; order Enoplida; family Thoracostomopsidae; genus Trileptium; species Trileptium ribeirensis. Next base: position 74,241 of record JASANE010025396.1, on the reverse strand, counting down.
ATTAGAGGAATGCTGGAACAATTTTGGTTTTGTTGAAGTGGTAAAATCTAACGCCCAAACACGACGTCGCTTGACTGTTTTATCGAAACTTATTGGATGAATAAAGAATAAAATCCTTCATTAGCAAAGGCTTCATTAGCAGTTTTCAAAAATTTAAAATTATAGGGAGTTTTACAATACATAAAAATATTTTGATTTTTATTGCCTACCTTGTGTTTCATTAGAGGAATGCAGGAACAATTTTGGTTTTGTTGAAGTGGTGAAATCTGATGCCCAAACACGACGTCGATTGACTGTTTTATCGAAACTTATTGGATGAATCAAGAATAAAATCCTTCATTAGCATAGGCTTCATTAGCAGTTTTCAAAAATTTAAAATCATACGGAGTTTTGAGTTACCAAAATACGGACTTTTTAGATTGTTGCCGGAATTATGGCTGTACTGTCAGCGATGTCAACTATCTGGGAAACCATGACAGTGTTTAGTTAACAACATTTGACTGGCAACACTGTTTGTGTAAACTTTTTGGTTTGTTTTATTTTTGTTTTCTTCGTCCATTCTTTTAATTCAGTTCCCTAGCTACTAATCGATATACAGACAGATGTAAGAGGCGAGGTCTTACCCCCCTTTCTGGCCTTACGTTATTCATTTCCTATTGTCGATTTTCTATTTTATTATAAACATGTGTGACAATATGCTGCGAACGCTAGTAAGCATGCTGTGCGAACGACGCTTAATGATTTCTCATTCTCGAGTCGTATGAACGCGTTTCAGCAGCATAACATTGCAGTAAATGTAAAGTCTCGTATGTACCATAGGAACTGAATAAAATTTGAATTTGAATTTGAATAATTAGTTACTACATACTTCGCAGAAACTACTTTGGGTTTCTACTGTTTAAGTAAAATTTTGGGACGTGTTCTTTTAACTATGTTTATTTTTGCCACCGGAGAATGTTACGCCGATTACGTAATTTTATTGTCGTCAGTCTGGAGTTAAGTAATTCTGAAAGCAGTGTTATACGTTTCATACTTACACCACTACAGAATTATTTTACTGCTGACTCCTTCTAATTGGAGAGGCTGGAGGCCTGGAATTTGTGGGATTTTCCGTTCTACCAATGACGAAGCTTATGCTTGTTGTAAAATTTCTGTGTTTTAGCTTGTTTAATTTGTCTTGGTGAATTTTTGTATTTCACCGGTGAAGCACCAGTTCGTTCAAAAATGGACAGTATTTTTTGTACAATCCCAATATTGCAAACCTTGTTCAGCAGGTTGACCAAGCTAAACTCTAACTAAATTTAGGCAAAGAAGTTATAATACCAAAGATTCGTGCAATTTTAGAAACTGAGGTTTTTGTGTCTGTTACTGAAAATCCTGTGGAAGTTCCCGGCGTGTAACAATTTGAGATATTTTTGTTACAACATGACCGCTCCAGACCAGCCTCGTCGAGCACTTCGTTCTTGCTGTACCTATGGGCTTAAATTTATTTATGGTTAGTATTGAATAAGTGAATCGCTTTATAGAGATAAAAATGGAAATTCAGTTAGGGTAATGGAAAACTATTACCTATTTAAATTATGTAGGAAAAGAAGCTATTTCACATAAAAATATGCAAAAACTTTAACCCGTAATATTGAACAAGCAAGACGAAATAAACCGTAACTATAAAGCATTCAATACTTTTAAATGACACGTTGACTTATATTTGAGATTACTTATATTATTTGTCAAAATATTACAAACTTTAATTGACATTAAATATTAATAGATAGATCAAAAATGTTTTCAAACAACGATAAAAATGGCAGCAAACAACGAAACTATTCGTACGCGATGCTCACCAATCCAAAATATCAACCGGTGGTAACGCTTATGAAGCCGTCCGAAACAGCTCCAGACTTTTTAGAAGTCGACGAAGACTATCTAGAAAACTGTTGTGATGAGCGAATTGCAACAAGTGACAATAATTTAGCTAATTTAACAACATCAACGACGAGAAACGTTTTGAAAAATGTCGATGGTATAACAGGAAAGCTCAACTATTTAGATCCGAATTCTGCAAAGCTGAAATCACCGAGCGTATCATCGTTTCTCTCGTTGCCACCGAATTGCTCGTACACAGCGTTCCGTGAAGATGGTTCGAAAAATCCAAGTAGGTTTTGTGTTTTACGGTTTGTTCTTTAATCAACTTTCTAAGTTTAATAGAATGACTTAAGTTTTACATTTTCACAAAAACACATTTATGTTTAGGCCATATTTTTCCCGAAACATTTAGGTCGAAGTCACCGAACTAACAGCAATTTATCGAAAATCATTCTTAAGGCGCGTTGGTCACACGTTAATGTTTTTTTCACATCTGAGCGAGCTCATGATTTTATTTAACTTGGAGTAAAATTTGATCATAATTTAGCTGCAAAATAAGTAATAAAAAATTTAGAAATTGCTACGTTCTTGACAAGTTTGAAAAGTGTCCTCAAGTTCAAATTCACTGAATAGGCAAAAATCAAGCAAGAATTGGGGTAAAAGGTGATCAATTATGAAGCTCAAATTATTAACTGACAATTTGAAATTCATAACGCGCTTTTCAGCCAAAATATAACGCATTAAACTCCATGATACGAAAAATTACACAAAAAAACTTGGAAACGTGGTCATGATGAGCAGTATATTATATTTATTTGAAGCTATCCATATAAATCAAGTTAGGATTTATATTGAGCTTTACAAACAAAATGGTTAGAACACTCAGAGCTCAGGGTGACAAATTTTAACCATTTATAGCATCAAAAACGAAGAGATCAATTGATTACATCAACTGATATGCAATTAGCTTAAATAAAAATGTTATTTTCCTATTTTCAGATCACAAAGACAAAGGATGTAACCAATGCGGTCCGCGTGGAAGTCCTGATCATTCAGCAGGCAATGGTTCGACATCGATCATTATATTCGATCCGTGGGAAGATAACTACAATTGCATGTGTTGTTTTGTTTGTCAATGTTGCCATGTGAAAATCGGATGTCTGACAATTAGCATTATCGAAATTATTCACTGTCTGATTAAGGTAATATTCGATCCATGGGAAGATAACTATAACTACATGTGTTTTTTGTTTGTGAGTGAAAACTGGATGTCTTACAGTTAGCATTATAGAAATTATTTACTGTCTTATTAAGGTAATATTCGATCTGTGGGACGATAACTACAACTACATGTGTTTTTTGTTTGTGAGTGAAAACTGGATGTCTTACAGTTAGCATTATAGAAATTATTTACTGTCTTATTAAGGTAATATTCGATCTGTGGGACGATAACTACAACTACATGTGTTTTTTGGGTGTCACTGAAAAGTGGATGTTTACAGTGAGCATTATCGAAATTATTTACTGTCTCATTAAGGTAATATGCGATCCGTGGGAAGATAACTACTACTACATATGTTGTTTTGTTTGTCAATGTTGCCGTGTGAAAATTGGATGTGTGAAAATTAGCGTTATCAAAATTATTAACTGTCACATTAAGGTAGAAACTCGCTTTGTATAGTAAACGTAAAGTTAACTGCCTTCCGATTTTGTTCCTAGGTCATGCTTCATTTATAGTTCTTGCTTTACTTTTGCCATGGATAGAGGGACGTATCGCTCGATTTGGGTCCCACGTCTAAAGCATTCAGCTGAAAGTTTGTACCATACACGCGGGCTTACACGATATTCTATGAATACTCAATTAAAAAACGGCAAATATCCTTGAGCAACCTAAATAAAACCAATTGTTAACTTCGATCATTGTACTCAGACGCTAGGTATGTGCCAGGTCACTTTTAATGGCTGGAATTTATATTGTTTGAAAAGAGAACAGGTAAGCGCGGGGAAGAAAATTCCCTCCCTATGGGCATGTATGCATAGCGTGCATTTCACTTCCGCGCCTAAAACTTACATCGGACGTCGCCCTAGCTTTTCGCTAAATACCCTTGATTGTGAAATCGTAAACTGAATCGTTGAATGTTTCAATGTTGCTGCACCACCTGAGAAAATGTCCTATTCCGCCTGTACCGATGAAAGCGACATTCTAATTAATAATATAAATAATAGACTATGTCAAGATGTTCATGGTGCGATGCCCCCGGAAGGGCTTGCCTGGAGCAAGCTTTCGGCCTCTCAGGGGTCCGGACGATCCACGTGCGTGACCTCAAAAGGAGGTAGATGGCCTCTCGAAGAGTTGGTGAGGGTCCGTACCTCAGGGGGTAATCTCCTACCACCAACGAGCATGTGTGACTAAAATGTTTCCACTGTCTATATCGTTCCAGATGTAAAGTACGTATTGCTATGAACATAGTAGTAGCTCGCCATTTGCGACTGAGTGTAGGCGGCCAAACGCAAGTTTCAATTTCAGTTCAATGGTCATAACTCAATTTTTAATGGTTAGAAACATAAAAGTAGCAGTTAAAAATACAATTAACATAGTAAGTTATAACTGTTTTATGATATACAGTCCATGTAAGGCTATAGGTTGTAAAGATGGGGAATAAAATAACGCTAAAACAAACGATACATAGAGATTCTAATTATTTAGACATAGTTTGAGTCTTCAAAGACTTATGTAGGCATGGTTTGGACCCCTCCGGTTTGAAAAAATTATAATATAGTCTTTATTAAATGATGATCGCAATATTATTCTCTGATTTCCAAATGAAATTAGGATGAATGATAAAACACTCGCCAAGTTCACCTTTTTTAGTTTTAAGATTCAAATATTTATTAATATAAGAAGCTAAATATGGCCGATATAGTTCGCCTTATGCTTCACTATTATGATAAATGCTCTGTTAGACACTAAATATTACACTCGTCACTTGATCATGTAATGATACGTTCTACTCTGTGACTTCTATACTGTATGAACAAATTTAGTGAGTGCTCTTGTATTGTTTATTTTTTGCACCGGAAATAATTCTGTACGTGTACGTACGTTTAGGTAAAACGTTTTACCTGCTCAATCGAATCCCACTTATACCGACATTTTCTCATCTACCAAACTATTACGTTAGCTCAAAAATAATGTCACTGCCTACGGTAAAATGTGTTATCGTTCGATATCGATATCGAATTTTTGTTACCAGAAAAATATCACTAAACAAGCTGTATTGGAGCCAATTCATAAAAAAATAGCCAACGTTTCTTGCAGCTCGTTGAGATCATTGACTTATATCCATTTGGGGATTATTTTTGCACTTAATGTTAAGTACTGCTGTGTTAAAATATAGCAAGTATAGAAAGCTGGTCACAGTCACAACTACATAAACTTTTAGGGCCTACGATGATACGGCGAAATAGTGCCAACCTAGCAATAAATTCGGCCAATTTTAAAATTTAGTTTTTTTTTCAAAATTTAATTTTTATTAGGTTTTATTCCCAAAAGCCGCTCAAATTAAAAAATATCCTTCTTTAGTACAATTCTGCCGCTTTCGAAAAATCGAAATTTGTCAATATGGCTAGGCTCAGTTTGAGGTATACAGTCATAAAGATTGTTGAAAATAAAGGTATTTTCGATAACTATAAAATATAGTTCATTTTTCTTAACTACTCATGAGCACTCTATAACGAGAAAATAGGAAAACCATTGCTAAATTTTATTTGCAAACGACAAAAAGGTTTAAATTAAGACTGTCAGATACATCTACTCTCTATAATAATAGTAAATAAATTGTAATATGGAAATATAGATCTTAACAATATTGTTTTATAACCGTTCTTTGAAAACTCTAGGTCACATCTAATTCTAGTAACTCGCAAGGGAGTGTGAAACGGAGAGAGCGTGGTTTCATTTTTAAGTTATTTTGTTAAATCACTTCCAATACGCTGTGTTTGATGAATATACCATTCTAAAGCTATTTGAACTCTGAACCCATTGAAACCCGTAAAACCTAGGCCGACCCTAAACCCACCGAAAACAGCTGAAAACGCATCAAGTATTTGTGCTGTGCTGTAGATATCCAAACCATCGTATTCAGCCTACACGGCGGAAAACCTATATCGACAATTCTTGGTAACACGTACGCAATACGTATCTGCCCAGTACGCATTACGTAACCAAACAACTGAAGGCCTACTATATTCTCAAAATCGATTTCATTCACCCTAAACCCAATGAAAACGTCTGAAAAGCCATGAGATACTTGTGCTGGACTCTAATCAACCAAACCATCGTATTCAGCCTTCCCGAAAATCTATAAAACGCACTAAATAATGGGAATCTTGTTCGGCGACTTGAAATTTCGTAAAGCCCCCGAAAATGTCTAGTATAGCCAAGTTGGACTTTAGATAGCAAAACCATAGTATTCAACGTGCTTGATAACGTAAATATGCAATCACTGTAAGGTAAAAACAAACAATAACACGGCGAAATTAAAAAAACGCTGTTTCAGGTAAAGGGTCGATAAACCATATTCAGACCCTCAGCGGCAAAAGGGAGTGATCCCTTACAAAAGTCGCAGTCAACAAAGCTATAAATATCGATTGTCTTCATTTTTCGATGCGAAACCTGTGTCGCGAGATAAGGGCAGCGAAAGATTAATACCCGTATGGCTAGATTTGGTCTAAATATTCTTAAAAATCTGTTTTTTGTCATTTTGCCCTGGAAGATGGAGTCGGAGTTGTTCGCGTTCAACTAAAGGGTATATTCTCGTTATTTTTGCTATCGAATCAAAAATTTGCTGAAATTCATCCATCGGAAGATGAGCTATGAATGACAGAAAAAGACAAAAAGAAATTATCACAATTTTCCCACTAGCGCTTTCAGTGAAAACTCCGTTCGCTTCGTTCGCTCCGTATCAATTTTTTTCAATCCCAGTTGTTCCGCTACTTAGAAATGTTTCAGATAACTGAGAATACGAAATTGCTCGAACCTAAATGACTCGAACTCAGTGACGGCAACTAAAAGCCCCCGATAGTCTCCGCTTAATGGGTACATAGGAGCTACTTCAATATCGAGAATTGTATACTTTGTTATTGTATTACTTAGCTAGAGACAGTTTTATTTTAAAACACATCATACTAATTTTTCTGCGACGCAAACGCAACGGTACCAGCGTAAAGCATCTAGTGCATAAATACGTATATAATGATTTTACAGGAATTAATTCTCTTGGACCTATTGCTCGGCGCATACATATTTGCTATGCAATTGACATGCCTAACATTTATATAAAATTTAAATATAAAATGTCAAATCAACAATTTCTAAATGAAATGTATGTAATGCAACTCATTTATAATAATTTCGGTTTCAGGCAGCAACGACATACTCAGAATTGTATCGAAAATTAAATGTCTTATCTGTCGCTGCACAAGCATTCGGATATATTATTCCGCTCACAGTGGATCTTGGGACGGCTCTATCTGTTTTGTTGGTATTTGTCGCCGCAATTCATGTAAGTATATTTTTAGCACAGTTTCTGGTGAGCGCAAACTTACTATTTGATTTCGTAGCTGCTGTTGTACAAAAGCAGAGATTCAGGATAATTTGAGGAGTATTTTGCTCCTAAATATTGTATTAAAGTTGATGAATTTTAACTTATTAAATTCTTATCAGTTTGAATGGCACTTCTTTCTGATGTCCTGGAAAAAATAATTCTGTTATAATACGCTATAAAACTCAGTGTAAGAGCGCAGATGAAACATAAAAAATCCGCACGGGAAAAACACATATGCTCTAATGACCATCATGAGTTGAGCTGAGCCATGTATTTTAAGCTAAATGACGACATCTGTTTTCAGTGTGTGCTAAAAGCGAACAGGCAATATGTTACGCACGTTGCAAAGTGACAGATGACGTATAATCATGTTAATGTATAATGCTAGATAATCAAATATCATGAGCTTAAGGAAAAAATTGGCGTCGTCAAAAATCGCACTGGAATTTACTTCTATCTATGCGTCGCATGCCGATGGCCGATTTTGAAAACTAATTAGACAATAACGACCAAGCCAAAAATTTTAATCCATATACATATCATCAATCTATTCTGAAATTGTAAAATAGTACTTAGTACTTGGTCTAATAAGTACTTAGTTTAATATTAATATTTAATATTTACTATTAACATGGTTTATTTCACAGGACATAATGCAGAGTGAGACAAAAGCCGAAACCAATGTAATAGCGTGCCAGGTGGGACAATAAACTAGATGCTGAAAGCTAAGACAGTTGAGTTTGGCGTCATTGCTTTTATACATTGTCGAGGTTGTACAAAGTACTAATATTACGTTGAATACGAAATACCACAAGAAATACACGTAATAAACTGGGATATTGGATAAAAATCATTGCAACATGAAACGTTTATGCAACTCGTTTATTGGAAAAATATATACGATATCAGGTACAGTTATTTTGATTCCTGCTCACAAAATGTTTTCACACTTTTTGTTCACCGATTCTGAGATCGCGATGAAATCAACAGTGGCCGACATAGATCCGACGCATGCACAGTGAAAATTTGAGTTAAATAAAACCTATCATTCTAAAACCATAAATGATATCAGCGAAATATACGCAAATTTTGATCCAAAAATTCCTATCCAGTAGTTTCCACGATCTGGAAAAAATATCCATATCAATATACAGCTTAAAGGTACACGCGCAATCAAAATTAATAAATACCAGCAGTCTGTCGCAAGTTATAGTGATAGCTGCATCACCAAAGTGATTTTGACACAAAATTATTATTTTGTTCTCCTACGCACATGCAAGAGCTGTATTGGCTAGATATTACGAATGCAAGTTCATCTCAGAACATATGGTCTATGAAATTATTATCACATGACATTAGCGGTTCCCATGTAATAAACAATAGTTGACTTGTTTCTGTCTAAAATTGGGCGTTGTTTATCTACTACTTATGGACAGGAAAACTCCGACAGTTAAACAATACCACAAAACTTAGGAATATCCCGGAACACATACAGATAAACGATTTTGCAATTATGCTCCGACAGTTAAAAAAGACCACAAAACTTAGGAATATCCAGATACACATACAGATAAATGATTTTGCCATTATGCTGCGACAGTTAAAAAAAGACCACAAAACTTAGGAATATCCAGGAACACATCCAGTTAAATGATTTTGCCATTATGCTCCGACAGTTAAAAAAGACCACAAAACTTAGGAATATCCAGATACACATACAGATAAATGATTTTGCCATTATGCTGCGACAGTTAAAAAAAGACCACAAAACTTAGGAATATCCAGGAACGCATCCAGTTAAATGATTTTGCCATTATGCTCCGACAGTTAAAAAATACCACAAAACTTAGGAATATCCGTTCATTCATTCATGATATGTTGCCGTTGAAATTATTATACTCTATATTAGCGTAGTACGTAATCACAAAGCAGGATGTTTTATCTTTATTGCATAATAATTTTTAGCAATGGAAAATAATTTTTTTTATATTTTCTCTTTTTGTGAAAGCTTTTTGAAAGTCGAATTAATTTCATGCATGGAAATGCCCACCAGGCGTAGCAGCTATTACGAACGCCACCAGTCGACGTAAAATAATTAATGTTGGTTATTATCTCTTAGTTAAATTTGTAATCATAAAAATTTATATTAACTTTTAGGGCAGTCCATATTTGCTGCTTCCACATTTAATTGCAATTTGTGTACGAATATTCTACGCGTTGCTGATGGTACTGTTCAGCACGTTTGCTGTTTTCAAAAATATCGATCTCATCGGGCTAAAATATAGCGAAGAGGTAACTACTAGTTTTGGGGATTATTTCTTATAAGTACGAATATTCTACGCGCTGCTGATGCTACTATTGAGCACGTTTGCTGTTTTCAAAAATATCGATCTCATCTTGTTAAAATATAGCGAAGAGGTAACTACTAGTTTTGGGGATTATTTCTTATAAGTACGAATATTCTATGCGCTGCTGATGGTACTATTGGGCACGTTTGCTGTTTTCAAAAATATCGATCTCATCGGGCTAAAATATAGCGAAGAGGTAACTACTAGTTTTGGAGATTATTTCTTATAAGTACGAATATTCTACGTACCGCTAATGGTACTATTGAGCACGTTTGCTGTTTTCATAAATATCGATCTCATCAGGTTAAAATATTGTGAAGCGGTAACTACTAGATTTGGAGATTTTTGTCTTATAAGTACGAAAATCAGTTTGTAATGTTCGAAGTTTACGCTGTTTTCAAAATAATGGACCATTCCCCAAGAGCAACCTCTGTCCCAGTGTGTTTAAGGAATCCATATCGTTTATTGTATAATTTTAGAAAACAACTACATATAATGCTAAAACCAATTCAGGCTACCCAACTTTGCACTGCAAAATTTTCTCCTAGCACCAAATATAATGACATCTTTAGTATACATTATGATTCTGACCCAAAATTTTATTGAAACTTTTTATATAATATGGCACTAAGACGCTTGGATTTTAAACATCTTGGTTAACATTGAACATAGTCTGCAAGTTGCTTACATTTTACTTGTAGGAAACTTTATGAGCGAAAAACATATACAGTAACGACAACAAAAGACTAAGCCATGGAACACTCGGCTATGAATCTAGCGACAAATTGCCTTTACAGCAATTACTATATATTTCTATTCAAATCTCTTTATTACCACTGTGCCTTAGCGCGTTGGTTATTCTTATAAATACTATTAGTGCAAAATTTTACACGTCGAACGTCGTAGTGGTATTTGTAACTACGAATGTCACAGCGGAGATACTTCGCAGCGTTTAATAGCGCGAACGCCCGAGAACAAAAATTGAACCAATGATAGTTGGTTATGAGGTTGAATTGGTATAGCAGGGTATGATAGGTCGGGTGTTATATATTAATACACTTATTACATTACATGATTATGCTATGGAATTTAGCACAGTACGATGGCAGTAAGTGCGGCTTTTGGAGTATGTAAAATTACATGAGTTCTCTAGTATCTAAATCATTATCATATATGGATGGAAGTGAAACATACTCTAGTCGATAGCAAGCATATATATAATATATAATGAGAATATATATATATATATATATATATATATATATATATATATATATATATATATATATATATATATATATGGTTTAAAATTAGAAAATAAATTTCATTACACTGCGATAAATTTTTAGGTCAATTCGTTCAGGCTCATACTAGAAAGTACATTAAAACTTGACAACAATGTAAATGCTGACCAAGCTGCGTCGTTTGCGTATTGGTGTTGTTATACGGTTTATACGCTATTTTCACTTCTTATTGAGGCCTGGTTCTTTGTACAATTCCTCAAATTCTACAGATATCTCGAACATAAACGAATTGTAGCGGCACGTTGCGACGGTGTACGGATACATTCACCGGGTTCAGCAAATTAACCGTAGCAAAACGAAATAGAAAATATATGTGCGGCAAACGCTTAATATCTATAGCGATAACAAGAACAGGTGAAATTTCAATTCAATTTCAATAAGATCTTGACCAAATCTATATAAATTTACTAAAGTTTATACTTAACAAACATTTTAAACGACTGTATTTATTTGTGTATCGTGCGACGTTTGACGAACGTGAGTCGGCATGAACAGTCGCGAGCTCGCACTGCGTCGCTGCTAGCGGCGTACATAAACAGCTGAGCTATTCAAGAGGCTAATGAAGAGTTCCTTAAGGAATTTCGCAAAATGAAACAAAAGAAATTGCGAAATCTAATGTACATCATACGATAAACTCAGTTAGCAAAATAGTTATCGAATTGGGAACTGTTGATGTCAGAAGGTCTAAAAGTTAACAGCTACAAAATATTTATAATAATATACGTGTGCTGGTCCGAAGTAACATCCACTCTACCTTACACAATTGAATTTTTTTTAGTAAACACAAAAATTCTACTCAAAAATGTGCACAAAATTTGAATCCACAATTTTAAACCAGCGAGTAGCGATTATTTACCATATAAGATTCATCTAGATCCAGCAAAAATTTACTATAGTTTTTATAAATGGAAAATTAATCTATTCCTACCCGCTAGTATTTCTTGCCAGCTAGTGAGCTGCGTTAAATTTTCTAAAGCCTAATCACAATGATTGTTGGACAATTCAAATTTGGAGTATAAAATATGAATCGCCAATTTGCCAAAACCACTGAATTCTGGCAATCAGAAGCACATTACTTTATGCAATTTGATATTAATGGTGCGTTGCTTGTATTTCATATCACTTGCTAAGATTTCCCAAGCAATTGATGCTGATAATTTAAACATGAATAATAATCAAAGAGAATATTTTTAGTTTTTGGGTATGTGGAAGCACCGACACTTTGAACTGTGGTATTTCAAATACAAAATGTGCTAAAATAGAGTTGATGGTAATTTGCACTGTAATTACTAATTTTAAAAATTGGACAAGCCTTAATAAAATAATTGTTCAATAAATCTTAATATATGAATGTATTTGTTTCACTAAAAACTGCGACAAGTATTAGTAAAATAATTATTAAATTATAATGTATCAAGAAACACTGGAAGGTTCCAAATATTTGAGTGTAGCCTAGTTGTTTGTTTAAATTTATATATAGTTTGTGAGCCAAAATAAGTCAAAAATAACACAATCTAAATGCATAAGTTCGTATTGCTAAGTTTTATGACCGCTTGACGATCATGGTCTGAAAAAAATCGTGAACGAAGTAGAGTTCACAAGTTGAGGGGCCTAACATATATAAAGACTACGCGTCCGTCGACATAACCTTAATACACCTTAACCGTGAGCTTGAACGATTAAGGCTTTATATGAACATTTAAATAAGCATAAAATTAAGTCGGGCGGATGGAGGTCCCGCCCCGAACCACCATCACTAATCTGTTCTATTTAAAGTCCTAATGGTGATCCACAAAAAGTATTCTGAAAACTAGGCTTATAATTTAAACAATAAGTTTATTTAATACTGTACGTAAATGAAGCGAAATCTTTCTACGTATATGATAACTGAAACACGGTATTCTGCTACAAACGGATATGTTTTATCAAAGAAAAAAATTTCCCAATGTCCGCAAATATATATATATAGATTTTTTAGCTATCGATGTAGCTTCCCAAATACCATCAGACTGCGCTTATACTGAAATCGCTTGTGAGGAATAAAAAATCGCTATAATTTTTTGGCAAAAATCCAAATATGGTAATAAACATATTATACTGTATATTAGTAGTCACTCAAACAGTATATTAGTATTTTATACATTAGTAATTCATACAGTGAAAATGTAGTCGCTGTTCGGCTGACAACCTACCCCAAAGCTTGCAGGTCTGTGCCCACTAAGGTTCTTTGGTAAATATCGGCTGCCCTTAATAGATAAGGGAAAGTACATGAAGATGACCGAGTGTCATACTCTTCTACAATGCCTAATAATGAACTTTTGATAATTAACATAAGATTAAATCAAAAAGTAATAAAGATTGAAAAACCTTCAGTCGCCTACAAGTATCGTACTGCAGAAACATATATTTCAGCACAAAATGTAAATAATACTAAGCGACTCGATGGGCCAAATCCAACCTACCGTCACACTTGAACTTTAATTAATGTTATTTGAAAAACCAATCTATGTAAAAATAAAATAAAAACGGAATATTTCGATACAATAAAGAGTAAACAAAAAACATAGTTTAGTCTAGAAATGAATGAAAATTCGTTTAGAGCGCCTTGAACCTTTGAACCCCAATTTTAATATGGGCAAAACAAGTAAAAGTAGTATATGCCGCAAATTGAAAACCACATATTTCCCACAAAATTACGCTTTGTCCTTTCTCCATAAAGCTGTGAATTTATTACAATAAATTGCATCGTTTCTTAAATTTAGCGAGCAAAAAGAACAACGATAGTTTGGAAAATGTCTTTTAAGCGATATATGTTACCTTACAAGTCAAGATCTTTTCACTCATTCAGCTTTGATATATAATGAAAACGTATTAGAAGGCATTATTTAGCAGAACTCAACTCGAAGTTCTATATCATCACATGTCTTGGTGAAATGAGATGTCTATGGTAATTATACATGAGTTGTACTGCAACACGACGCAACAAGTTTACTGGAAAACTATTTTATATATTTCATTTTTCTTCCACGGTTATATGTTTAAAATGACCACTTCGACAATCATCTCTTACTCAAATCTATTCTATTTAAGCTAAACAAACTGAAAAATGTTTCATGATACTTATTTCGACATGCTATTCGTTATTTTTTGCAGTATTCATGAAATACTTTGTCGAGTTAAATTTGCTATGAAGTGTGTGATCTTAAAGAAAACACATAGGCAGAATTATAATACACAACAACATTGTAAACTCCTTGCTTTGTAAACTTTTCTTATTATTTAAACTGAGTTGTTACGACTGAAAACAGATTTTTAGTCAAAATGTGACAGAAAGAATTCACCCAACTTATGTATTTTTAGCCGAGTCATATTATTGTGACCGCAGTTATACTGTGCAGTGCGGCTAAATTCATAAATGACAGTAACAGATGTTTACTGCCAGCCGGTTATGACAGCACATAACCACGTCCAAATGTAAAATTTTTTTCTTTTTCTCGGTTTTTCTCTTATTTATCGGTTGTAAACGGAATTTCTTTTGATTGTCGCTTGTATCAAAGGCTATATATCACAAGTACCCTAATGCGTTTAGCTGTCCTGTTGCACTTTGGACAAAACAACTAAGTTTTCTGTATAGAAATATTAACTTTTTGCACATTCGCCCAGCTGTAAAAAGTTCGATCCTAAGCGCTATAACATAAACATGTAGTCTTTTAGATGAACTCTGGATGAAATTATCTTCAATTAAATCAATTACTAATCTCTTCTAGTTGCCAATTGATGTCATATTTGTACGTATGTAATATCTTGAGTCTATAAAGAAACGTCGTGCTCTTTTCTTATACACGGTTGGTTATCATCAATGCAAACGGTAACTATTTTATGAATCAAAATATTTAAGCATGTACGTGGTAACTTACCAGGTCGATATCCTTTACAGCACACTCCGGTTACCGAACACGTATACGATGTCGGGCATTGGTCGCTCGATCCTGGCACACATGCTGGTGGATTTGTTAGTCCAATAGATCCATCTGGACAAACTCCTAGAATTTTGTGCACTACAAATGAAAAATCAATGGTGTACAGAATAAAATAAAATTGTGTCAACTGAAGTTGTGAATAGAGATAAGGTGTTGTGAACAGGGCAATGAGTTTAGTTGTTAATGTGTATTAAAAGTTATTCAAACAAACCCCTAAAATCTGGTGTACTAAAATAACATATCAATGGTATACAAAATAAAAATAACATTGTGTTAACTGAAGTTGCGAATTAAGCGAAATAAGAGTTGTGAGCTAGACAGTGAGGTTATTTGTTAATGCGTCGCGCCTTGGCTTTGGTATTATTTTATAATGAACAATTCACAATTGTAAGAAAGACTCATCGCTAACGGCAATGAAAGATTTAACTTCAGATTTTTTCTCAGGTAAAATTAGTCTACGCTGCAACATTCTTGGATAAGTTTTGACAGTAAAATATACTTATGTCATCTTTAGTGGCCGAACGTTATAACAGCTTACAGCGGAGGGCTCGGGGGGGGGGCGGCATCCCACGACTTAGGCTTAGGGTTAGTACAAGGCTCATATAGGGACCTTAGCTTAGGATAAGACTAAGGCTTAGGCTTAGTATATCGAAAACGGCATAGCATGCATTTTACTTCCGCCCCTAAAAGTTGCATTGGCCGGTTATACTATACACAGTTAAGCAGATATGATTTAAAACTGTGTTGTATACATGTGTATTCATCATATGTGTAAATTATTTAATGCAGCAATTACACGTCAACAATAGTATAACACATACACCCTTCTGCTAAACAGAAAAGCAATAGCAATGATGCCCTGATTAAAAAGGCACTTTATATACAGTATTTAATTATACGTATTATAGAAACACGTTATACGTATATTAGAAAAAAGACACTTTATGTACATTATTTATATATATATTTATATACTTTATGTTAATACCTAATGTTAATTGCACACATATGTCATCGAACATTTGTGTTTGGAAATTTTATTAATCCGCTCTATTCTGCGCACGAAAAAGCATTATATTTGGAAACAAAATTCTAAGCATACTGTTCACGGTTTCTAGAAATTATGCTTCTTGAGAACGTCAAAGTATGGAACAAGTAAATTTGCTTAGTTGCGTTTCTCCAGAAGTCTAAGCTTCTATTTATGACTACCTAAAACTAGTGAACCTCGCTTGCAAGCCAGAATTAGAGTGGGGAGAACAATCTCCCGAAGTCTGTTGTAGAAAGCACACACAAACAAAGCCTACACACAGTACGCAGGTGCAGCATTATATAAACCGTGACTGATGAGTCATAGTTACGCCCGCCTCTTTTGATAGCCAACGTATGCAGTAGAGAAAACATCATACAACGAGTACAAAAACAATCAACTAACAATTTAATAATTCACTAAAACCTTAAATTGACCGTGAAAAGAACGTTAAAGAATTCAAACCGACTCTTGAGAAAAATCTCATTTTTCATACCACGTATGAAGCAGAAGTGCGAAAAATATTTGCCACACAATATTTTTGACACTTGCAATCAGCTTGTTGTCTCAGAAAACACAATATCCTACACTAAAACCAACAATAAGCACACATTTAGGTGCATTTCCCACGACTTTTCACCAAATATGAAATTTGGCGCCAACTATAAGCTTATAGACTCCAGATTGGGAAGAAGTTGAAAAACTTTTTATATATCATTGGAAAGCCTTGGTAAAGCTACATGGAATAGGCCTATTAGTTTGCGGATATCTCGTGTACCTATTGAGAAATGTCGCAAAAACTGGAGGGTGTGCCCGAAAAATGGACAAAATGGCGTCATTTTGCTCCATAACGTTTCCCACGGCAAAAAATTCAAAAATCGGGCTCCGTCACGACACCTAAATCGACCATTGCGGTTCGAATGAGCTCTTGCATCAAAATCCGCCCAACCGTTATCGAGATCCAGGTGCGACAGACACACACAGGACATCCTCAACCCCCCTCCATAGCCAAAATTGAAAATTCTCGTTCCACTAGAATTCAAATAAGCCATTTGTAAATAAGTTTCCAGTAAATGAGGTTCCACGTGTAAAGAACCTGATTGCTCGGTATTAACAGAAATCTTGAGGTCAAGTATTAAAATATTAACATTCAATTTGGATATCTCTTCAACATTGACATTCAGTCTAATAACACAAACAAAGTTTCCAAATAACTATATGATTACTAAGACATTTTTTATGCTTGAATAAAATTTAGTTGTATACATCTGGATTGTTCGTTTGTTAAGTTTGCGTTCAAATTTCTGTCATCGGTATTCGCAGTTTAGTGACACGAACAGGGGCTTTGTTATATACAAACGCAAATTGCGTCGCGCGCACATTTCTTCATTTAGCATCGTTAGCCGCGTCTATCATAATTTATAATAAACAGTCTTATAAAACGTGAAACCAAAGTAATAACGACCGTGTTCAAATGATCTCGGTCAACTATATACATACATATATATAACATTTGAGTTCATATATAGATATTTATAACATGAGTACATATTTATTCCATGCTTACCCAGGTCTTTGAAATAGGCTGTAGTTAGTAGAATTAATGACAGAACACATTAGTATGTTAGTTATATATGTTATCGCTTTCCCGTTTTAATTACGCTTTCCCGGCTTACGTTTAAGTACAGGAATTTTGCAGCAGTAATGTTCCGGAGTGCATTCAAATCCAACCGGGCACTGATCATAACCAGTAGAAAGGCCAGTTAAGCATACGGGACCGGGCAGAGGCCATGATCCGTCTGGGCAACCTTGAATTTTGATAATTTCATTTGATGTCTAATATAAGAGTTGCTTATACAGTCATATCGTGGTAATTACTTAAGGTTATCATTGCTTCAGTGGTTAAAAGTATAATCCTGTAGGTTATGAAACTTGCTTTACATTTGCTAAGTTTCGCGACGTAGGTTCTCACAAAAACAATCAATCCAATACAAAACTACGATACACTGCGATATTATTAGAAAAAGATAAACAGAATTCTATAAACTGTAAAAGGCACAAAGATTAGTGGATAAAATAAAGGTCCTATAATACAATCTTCGGGAGCACGTTCATACAACGGTTGAATTATACACCCTTAGGATACCGTAAAACTAAGTTAGAATTCTATTTGTAGTACGGAAGGGAAAAGAACATTGAAGTAATTCGGAAATTCGGAAATGTGCGTTTTGCCATATTAACGACAAATTGCACACGTGGCGTAGTACTCTGGAGAGCATGTATCGTGAGATATATCCAGTTTTTTTCATAAAAAGGCTAAAGCTCATGATACACAGCTATATTAAGAACTTTTATTTTCTTGTAACAGACTTAAATCGAAAAAAAAACACTTCTACACATTTAGATCTGAAACGTGTATCTATAATGTGTGTGCTGATGTGCATCTCTAAACACCAAATCTGTATTATTTATTATATATATATATATATGTATATATATATATATATATATATATATATATATATATATATATATATATATATATTATTTGATTCTCATACGTTATAATCTAGTGATATTCTTGTGGATTTGGGTTGCCTCGGGTTTTGACGGATTTAGACTATTATTTGGTATTTAAAATAGCGCCTTGTAGTAAAAGTACATTACTGCCTCGTTAGTGTGGTGAATTAGGCACTCCAACTGTGCTTCAGTACGGATTGTGCAAGAATTTTAATAAATAAAGTTGTCTTGGATTGTCCCTTGATGAACTTGATGGATTAATTTCCGACAAGCCAGCTCAATAACTCTGCAAGATGTGTACTCCAACGGTTACGACTGAAATTCGGCAAAATTTAGCTAAGCGTTCCAGGACTAATACTATGTTTATGTTTTGCGATATGACTTCAAGTCAGCCATGAAAAAGATCCATGCCGAAGGATTTTATGACTGAACTAGTTGCAAAATGTGTTAAAGTAGCAACACCTGCTGCGACCGAAGTGGTTACTGAATTGTTAGAACGACTTGATCAAAAGAATAACTCTGTAATGTCGGACGACAAGAATAACAAACAAATGACGCGGGTCAAATGAGAGTTGATAAACTGAGAATTTGTGATTACTGTTCGCAAAATATTTGTAACTTCTGATGCTTTATCATCAGTTTTTCGTGGCAAAAGCGAATCGCAAACCACGAAATTTCAAGGTTTGCTTTCTTGATCGTGTGGTTGGTGAACCTCAGTTATTTCTTTATCAAGCTTGGAGGAATATGAATCATGATTGGAATTTTGCTAACGTATCATTGAACGCATTCGCACGTGAAGATTTAACAGCAAAAGAGAAATATCGCAATTACAAGCTGCGCTGTGAATTTTGAATGCGTAAAGCGGGTGGATATAATGTGTGAATCGACTGGAACATTTTGCGGTTGGTTGAAGCAGACGTCGCATGCGCATA
The DNA here is from genome assembly GCA_030248225.1 of Trileptium ribeirensis. Classification (NCBI taxonomy): domain Eukaryota; kingdom Metazoa; phylum Nematoda; class Enoplea; order Enoplida; family Thoracostomopsidae; genus Trileptium; species Trileptium ribeirensis. The sequence goes on along the minus strand of JASANE010025396.1, from coordinate 54,658 downwards.
ACATTTCAGGAAAAAATAAATGATCAAAATCCAGAATTAGTAAGAATATTGTATATTTTAACGCACAGTGTTATTGGGAAACTTACTGAACAAGATTATGAAATTAGTATGGATTCATTAGCTATTTTTTGCATAACTGTGACTTGATTCAAAGCTTATTATCACATTCTAAATAGTATTTCCTGAAAATATTCTGTCATGTATGCTGATGATTATATTAGAATTGAAAGAGGCGGTGCTGTTTTAATGTTAATTCCGTATAAATTTGATTCCTGTATTAGGTTAAATTTTAGTTGTGAATTTTTTTTAAATCGTTGTAGTTGACATTATTTGCTATAAACGAATTTTTACTCTTGGAACCGTCTACCGGTCATCAACCCCAAGCTTAAACAGTTTTATTCAATGCCATATTCAAAAATTTAATCAACAAGTTATCGATGAAAGCTATGTTCAGTCTGTAATCGTTCATAACTTCAATTTAAGAGAAATCAACCCCAAGCTACAGGTCTTCAACCCCAAACTTAAACAGTTTTATTCAATGCCATATTCAAAAATTTAATGAACAAGTTATCAATGAAAGCTATGTTCAGTCTGTAATGGTTCATAGCTTCAATTTAAGCGAAATCAACCCCAAGCTTAAACACTTTTATTCAATGCCATATTCAGAAATTTAATGAACAAGTTATCGATGAAAGCTATGTTCAGTCTGTAATGGTTCATAGCTTCAATTTAAGTGAAATCAACCCCACGCTACCGGTCTTCAACCCCAAGCTTAAACAGTTTTATTCAATGCCATATTCAAAACTTTAATGAACAAGCTATCGATGAAACCTATGTTCAGTCTGTAATGGTTCAAAGCTTCAATTTAAATGAAATCAACCGGGATCTGCCAAATTTCGGGAACACTTATATACATGAAGAATTTCTTGCTAAATTAGTATATTGGGGCTAATGTTAATTACTGTGCGAACGCACATTAGAGGAAGCTTTATATTCTTTTAACTCCAGAAACTTCATTCGTTAATGATTTAATAGTTAAAAATTCATTTGGAACTTTTCATAACTAACTGTTTCTTTTCACTATTAAATATAATTATTGAAAAAATTAGCTAATTATGCAGCGATAATATAAATTTTTATGTCGTACATTGTTGTTTTAAACTTTCATAGGCTTAATGATTAATAAAACTGTTAGATTATTTATCTACGGATTACAGGCAGAATTAGGATGGGCAAGTAATCGAAAAAGCATGTTTAAACAACATAAAATTGAGACTAGTGGAAGATTTGCGCGACATAATATATTATTTTGTCCTAAATAGTTGTTGGAAAAATTGATTTTGGAAATATAAACGTCACACTGAATTGTACCGAATATATATTCGTCATTTTACTTAAACTGTTTCCCCAACAAATCTCTTGCGCGTAAAATCAAACCTAAACCCGCTCCCTACACTACACAACACAATCATATATATGTTTTCCGCGAAGTCCTAATTTTAAAATCAGGTATGCCCAAAGTCAAACTGAATGGTATAACGTTATGCGCGAGTAAACTTAAGGTGACCCCGCCAACCATCCTATTTTGTATTTTTGGATAGAAATTGTTAAGGAACGATTTTTTGTCAATTGAAATTCGGAAATGTTCGCGAACACAGCGCTCGCGATTGAAATCTAACAATTTTGTGTTCGCGAAAATTGAAGGAAAATTATCCAACTTTTCGTCTTGAATTTGTCGTTTTGATTGCGACGTCAGTTTAGCACTAAATTTGTTCGCGAACACTGTATAATCCAAATTCAAATGATAATGCATTAGAGAACAGAATTTCTGCAACTAAAATCGCCACAATTCTGTTCGAACACAAGGCCTAATTTCTGGCACTTGAAATTGATTTTGCCAATTTTCGGTTAGCGAAAAACCGAATGAAATTGAGCTTGTTTTCCGTAACAAGGGTTTGCGATTCGATATCGGTAATGACAGAATAGGGTGTTTGGCGGAGTCACCTTAAGTTTACTAACGCATTATATAGTTGAAAAGGCTTATGCACAATGTGTGCAAAGAAATATGCTAAGCTTATAAAATTTTACGCAAGTATAATGGCGTAACTATAAATGTATTATCCTTGATCGCATCTAGATGCCTATGGCGTATTGTTAAGTATATCTGGTTAGGAAGTGAGGAAAGAACCATGAACAGTATAAATGCTAAGCAAAGCAGTTGATATAATTATTTTGATTTTCTTGTTAAACTTCGCTATTTCAGCCAAAAGACTCTATGCTAGAAGATTATAATTATTGTAACAATTCATGCAACGGCCATGTTTCTTACGCCTACGATATGACAAAATATGGCAGCATTTGTTGCTTGATGTACAATAGTAATAGCTTGGGCATGTGACCAATTCGAGGGCACAGTATGATGGATTCAACAGCGGATAACTTCCGTCAAGACAGCGATATTGTATAACTGTGGCGTTAAATGTAATGATAATTACACGTTTCAAAACCAGATGGATTCGATGTTTTCTGGCTGCGCCAAAGATAGCTTATAAACTTGTACTATATAAACCATTACTAGGGTGTTAAACCTGGGCAAAACATAGATTACATCTAGTATTGGCTGATGTTACAGTAGGCCAAATTGTGTCATAACTCGTTCGCCTTATGTGTCGTTCGTACGTGTAGCAGCCATAGCAGTTTAGTTTAGAATGATAGGACACATATCACAATATCATATATGATCAATGTCCGAGGTCACGGGAAAGGGGGCGGCGGGGATTGCAGGGATCGGCCTTCGGCTTCCTAGAAAGTAAGCCTGTCGACAGGGGGAGGGGCGCCTAGCGGCGCCTTTGGTGCTGGAGGGGCGGCGGTTTGGCGCAAGGGGACGTGTCAACCCACCTCCAGGGAACCCGACGACTAAGAGGGTAACCGCTCCTATCCCGCATGTGGATCCTCACACAATATGTTTATGTAGGACTTCAAAAGTTAACAGATCTGTTATTACTAAAATACTGTACGGTGATGCCTGAAAATGATATATTATCCTTGTATACACAGTATATATCTCCCAGTGATACAACATTCAAGTATACCTGACCACAAATTAATGTTTTGCAGATTATATTACAATAGCAATAACAGCAAATGTAAATATATTTCAGCAGTAGTAGTTTTATTTAACGTGAGTCCTTAGGTGCTAAAGTATATTTTATATTTTAAAAATTACATCTAATCACGTATATATTTTTACTTATCAGGTAGATGACAAAAACAGTCGAACGAAAACCGGGAGTAACCTGAGCTTATTGAGACAAGAAATTATATTAGTATTCGTAACGATTTTAAATCTAAGCAAAATGAAATAAAATAATAGCAATATCTCAAAATATTCTGTGCAGTCCTTATAGTAATAGCACATGTATTACGTCAGCATTCATATTGGTCACAGCTATGTCTGCCAAACATTACGTTGTGATTGTATACTCAGATAGAACATGATATGCGACGACATTAATTGGGCCACAGCTGGACCCGAATTTGAAGCGACTACCCTATTCGGGTCTGTCACCAGACTCCACCTGATCCGACTGCTGGCTAGTCACAAACAAATGCTTTAATTTACATTTAAATTTGCTTTGCAGTGCTTACTTTCAGATGGACGCCGACAACAAACACCGTTTTGACAAGAAAATCCCGACGGGCATTGATCATAGCCGACGGTGCACGATGGCGGATCATGATATGGTGCCGATCCGTCAGCACATCTTACTAAAATACACTAAGGTGTCAAAATTATAGATTTGTTGTTGACATTTGTTGCGAAACAATATTATATAAAAAATAATAAATATTGTGATCAGTGCTAAATAAAAGTTTGTGGGCACATAAATACTCTAAACAAAAGAACATAAAATTCGATATAAAACAATTATTTCTTAACAGATAAACCACACTATTACCTACCAGATGTAAACACTGTGACCAGTGGGCTGACTGACGAAGTACTCAACCTACACATTTAAAAACACATTCATAGAAACAGTTGTTCTAGTTGTTTGTCAAGATTTTAGGTATACAGATATATATGTACTTCCTTTAAGAAATGGTTATAATTTTGGTTAGCGGTTGTTTCTGGGTCTGCCGCGCACATATTGATACTTGTTTCTTGCCAGTAAGATATGGTAAGACATGCTTACCACATATTTGGTAAGATATGGTGCCATTGTTTTCATATACGTAATGTATAAGCGGCAAAAATAACTTCAGTTGATATACTTCAGTGGCCAAGTCTTGAGGGATAGGGTACACCGCCCATTGTCGATATTTGTTTATTTTTAGTTTTGTCAGCATTACGTCATGGCTAACATTACCGGCGTAAAATAACAATGCGACGAAATATATCCAACACCTGACAACCCGGCCCTACATTTATTTAGCTTCGTTGCAAAGCTAAAAACACGAAAACAATTCAATACTGAATTATTTTTGAAGCTTTAGCGTCCTCATGAATTTCCAACGATTGCTAGCTCGTGACTTCGAAATTTCACCATACATTTATACCACTGTAACGTTGTGAAATATTTATGTGCTACGACGCAATACAAACTATGACTAAACTTATTAAGATTGCTTTAGGCTGTCTTCAGATTCACAAACTCGTGAGAATCGTTAAAGGTGTTGTATGAAAACGGAAATTTAACATCAGGATTCTGGCTGGTACCGTCATAAATTAAATGAAGAATTCAGGATAGACATAAGTCTCATAACCGTGATTGCCGGCCCAAAATATCACATATTAAAAATTAGCGGCACTTCTAAATATCGTGTGTTCACGACGAACGAAGTATCTAACGAAGCTATTTTTGGGAATGTTGGGAATGTACAGAATATTTCCACAAATCGGTTTGTTTTAGAAGTGTGAGTTTATAAACTCATTTGGTAAAACCGAATACCTTATAGTAAATTCTGGTAAAATCTTATAGCGGCCACCTGTGCGATATATCATTCTAAGGCAAGTCCAATATGTGACAACACGTGTTAGCGTCAAAGACTTCAAATTAACGCCATTGTAGCGGACTAATGAATATTTGTCGCGATCTAGGGTTTTCCTCTAGACGGCTATCGTGTTGGATTTATTCATTTGATTGTTTTTGTGGAGAACGAATGTATAGATGAAATGTTCACAAAATCGTTCGCCTTGAGATCGTCAACTATTTCGAATTGTATAAACTTTTTTCGTGAATTTCAGTAATTTTATTTGCGAAATGTGGGTTAAGAAAATGTATTTAGCTTTTTTTGAAAACACTTTATCAATGAATATACACATTACCATGTTCCTGCAAAATTATTCTTAGTAATAGATACAAAGTCTGTGAAGGTCAAGGCATGATTTTTGGGCGGTCTGAGATTTTGGCTTTTTACACTTCTCAAAATACCCAGATTTTGATGTCCACTCCTGTTTAGAGCGCTCAACCTTTATGGCATATAGTTGCTCCATAATAACTAATTACAAAACAAAATAAGTTCGACTTCGACTCAGTTCGTTGCCTTAGCGTACGTCAGACTGCGCGTTGTTCGTTCGCGTTGTGAGGACTCTTAAGGATTCGAGCTGCAGCATCATTGTTGCTGAGTGGTTGGAGAGCACAACTCTCAACCAAACCATTGGAGTTCAAGTCGTGGTGCCGGTAACAGTCTGTTAATCGCTTGTTGAATTACAAATAAATTCATGCAGTAAATCGTGAAATTCGTTGTTTTGTAAGAGCAAACTGGTACTCCCGTAGCAGTGTGGATCAATACCAACCGCAGTTGGTAGAATATGAAAAGGATTTTTAATTATGCTTTGGATTATGGTACCCCAAAATAGTTTTTCTGGTAAAAGAACACGGCAATTATGTAAAACAATATCACAAATTTACAAAGGTTATTGGGTAAACATGTTACAAGATAACGACGAATTAGCACGGTGAAATGGTTTGAAGTAATTGAAGAAATATTGTTTTAAAAAAAGTTATACCAAAATTTTTTTAGTAGTATGTCATATAAAAAGTATCATGGCTAAGATTTCACATTAAAAATATTTGGCAAAACAGAATTTTTACAAAAACCATATAGTGACATCGTGACATTCGTCTTTTCGTATAACATTATAGTTGGGAAAAATTAGAACTGCATGCAAGTTGAAATTGACTGCTTAAAATATAGGATAAATTGTTTTGACAAAATCTAAAAACAGCACATACGTTATCGTTCTCGCAATATCAGATCATCGCAGCATCACTTTCCAAAGTTGTTACGTTGTCCAAGAAACTTGATAAATTATAAAAGCTTACCAAACATATATCCGAAAATATTCGATTCGACTTTTTCAGTCCAATATATTATCAGGACAAACCGCAGTTAACATCACTTAAATATTTTGTTTGCATTATACTTTTTACTGTGAAAAAGATGGCAATGCTCAACGTTCTCCGAAAGTTTGCGAGTATAGTCCTCACTTTTGGGTCTAATAAATTTTAAACGAAAGTAAATGCTTTAAGGGTATAACATACGCCAAAACAAATAAATAATATAGTTAAATGATAGCAATTCTACACAAACTAATCCTTACGGATACACTAACCTAACAACAACGTAACCCTATATGGCGACTTCGGATGATAAAATAGTGATCTTAAGCTAGAATACAATTAATACCTTGATACTTTGTCGGACCATACGGATTCGGTGCCGGAGCAGCATACGGATTTTCATGTGGCGGTGGCGGGCCATATGGATCTGGTGGCGGGGCGCCATAAGGATCGTGGACTCCTGGCTTCGACGGATGGACTGGTCCTTCCTGGTACGGTGGTGAACAACAGAAGTTGTTATGACATTCATAGCCATCGCTACAGCCATCATATCGATCACAGCTCACTTGAGGCATTTCACCGTTTGGACAAACGTCTGATAAAATAAAGAAAATTTCAACCGTTTATATGTGGAATATTTACATTATTAAGACTTGAAAATAGATATAAAAGAATCTATAAAATCAATAGACATCAGACGCTGGAATTATCTAATCTCCATAACTTTACTATAACACTCCGTTAAAGGCAAAAATTTGTGAGTCACCATGAATTTTTAGATTTATTAAATTGAAATAAAGCATTGCCTACATCAATATTGCTGGTACAAAAGTTTTCACTTCGCATATAGCATACTTAAATATTAGAATTAAATTAAGGAAGTGAAATATTTACCTTATATTCAAAAATTTTTCAAACAAATGGGTCTATTATTTGATTACAATAATCAATACCCATTTGCTGGTAATTTATGCGTAACGCTTTTAGGTTAAAACCCGTGAGCAACAAATTTTCTTTATAAAATATTGCACGATATACAAATCGCCTGGTTAGTTTCAAGACGCAATGCTTGTCTCTTCACTAACACGGGACACCACGTAAGATATCAGATTTCCAGCTCTGCTGTGCATATACATATGGTGCAGTTATACAATATTTAATATTCTAAATACCATTTCAATCAATCAATCAATATATATGCAAAATTTTATAAACTTTTACAGTTAATAGTGATCTTATAAATTAGGATGCGTTGTGAAACTGAAAATATGAAAAAATAAAGCGCAGAGTTTACAATAGGTAAAAGAAATAATTATATGTATCGCCAAATATAGTCCAACAACCGTTAAAGTAATTCGGAATTCGCCGACCTAGGTGCTTAGTATATTATGATAACGGTTGATTTTATCTAACAATTAAAAAAAATTCGGAATAGATAATGAATATTCTGTCACAGAATTGTTAGCGTACGGTGTCCGCCAGGAATAACAGTTTCGCGCTCTATTTTTGCTCTGTGACAATCGATTGCGTGGACTGTAGTTATTTTACAAATCATTATGAATATATAGCTGCATTTTATTTTACGTCCATATCGCAGGCATAGCCACACCGATATGATGGCAGCCTCACCTATGGGTAGTGCAAGTGTTTAAACTTAGGACCAATAAATACACTGCTGCGAACACAAACAATATTTCGAATAGTGTAAACAAAAACATTTATGTGCAGCATTCGTGGTTGTGCCACACGTTCCCGTTAATTGCACGTCACACGTTCACAGATGAATCCGCCATGAATCACTAAGTACACCCGAGTCATGCTGAAAGGCGCAGCGTTATATTCTTGAAAAAAGTACAGCTTACTGCGGGGTTCGCGGGACGGCCGCCCCCCAACTTAGTCTTAGGCTTAGTGTATGCTTCACATAAGAGCCTTAGCTTAGGCTAAAGCACAGGCTTAGGCTTAGTATTTCGACGCCGGTGCCGCCTGCATACAGCTTACGCTCCTCAGCTTGAGTTAGGCCACTAAAAATTTGCGCTATGTGCGTACAAAGCAAATTCTCAAACAGGCTAGTAGCCAAAGAAACTAAGACGGCTTAGTTAAAGAAAATTCGATGGGGTTCGAACTTGGTGATATATAAACAGCAAAATGAATGTGACAGTTTTTCTGCATAGCATCCGGGGTTCGAGTTGAAGCAGGAGCGGAGCCATGTTGACCCTTCGGCAGCAGCGCCGTGTATGTACTCAAACTACCTGTACAATAAGTGCAGATCTAACTACTACAATGAACATTGCGCAAGCTAACAGTTAGTAATTATCAAATTAGAAACTAAAGTCTAAACTAGATACTGGAACTGCTATATGTGAACTATTGTATGAATGTCGAACTAATCGACAGGTGGTGCATTTTATGTCGGCGGTACTGCAGCACCCAAAGCATATGCTTAATTACATGAGCGTAAATCCGGGCTTAATCGAAACTCATAGATACTGTTATTGGTTGCTAACAAGGACGTATCCTGGAAGATCCTGGGTCAGATCCCTAGTCGAAAATGTCGTGCAACGTTTAAAAAGTAGAGATGCTGAACAATGTATTTTATATACCACAAGAAGCGGTCAGGACAAGGAACATTATATAGCAAAGAAACATCTTTCGTATCCTGTAATATAGTCAAGAACATTTCTTTTTTGCTGTTAGCTTGACATTTTTTCACGTTGGATCCCCATTGATAAATCCAAGTTCTGACACTAATAGCTAACACTATTAGGGTATCCATGTATAAATCGTCTCAGTTTAAAAAACGCCCTGCAAAATTTGATTCAGGCATTATACGCAATGAATAATTAATGATCAACTTAAAACTGATGTGTCACCATTAAATTTATAACAGAACATAAACCAGCTTTGGAAATTTGACAATAATGAATATAATCATATCTCTAACGACTTAATTAAGCGTACAATAATGGGTAACTCTAAATTATCTTAAAAATGATAAATAAAAATGCGGAAAAATGTAGGTGTGCATAATATTAGTTCGACCGTGATGCTATCCGTGATTGCAATTTTGGTTCGTGTAAGCAAGCGACATTACAAAGTGCCCTTTCAAAGCAATAAAATATAACAAAACAACTAATTGTAAAAAAATAGATGTTTACAAAACAAACAAACAAAAACTGTAATATATATGCACAAACTTTTAACATGAGTCGGTGGAAACAAAGACGCGTTAGCGGACGTAAGCGATTGTGAGCTTTCACGTTTCATGCCCTCTTTGTCAACGTCGGATATTTTCTTTTCATCTGAAAGTCCGGCTCTATCAACAGTCACTGCTGAACTGCTTGGGCCTTGTGTCTGCCGAGAAATAGTATTGCTGGAAACCGTCGAAAATTTATTTGATCCTTGAATTGGGTCAACTGTCATTGTTGTTGTTGTTGTCGTGAGGCGTCTCGTTCGGCCAGATTTTTTACCAGTTGGACAGCAGCGACCGTCAGAGCAAATTGCACCTTTAGGACACAAACCATGTACACAATCGCCTAGACTTTCGGCTCCGTTTTTACATCCTAGAGTAAACATTTAGTACAATATTTTTTTGGCAAAATATGGTTTTTAGTATTTTGATTTGTAGAATGTGTGATTTTTCATGCATTATGCTTGTTATGAAAATAATAAACAGGGTCGCAGATCAATCTTAAAACGTCACGCTCTACAACGCTTCATCAGATTAGTTTTTTCCAGTTAGATTAGAAGGCTAAAAGTAGGGCCGGGGTCTGGGTTTCACACGCAGCCCAAAAAGTGAGAATCAGTCCAGCTGTCTAAAAAGTGGATGTCTGTGCCTCTATGCCCCATCATCTGCGCCCATATAACCAAAGCATGCTTTTGATCGCAACTTAAAATGTGACTGATTGTTGAACAGAGGGTGCAAAACTATTTATAATAATCCTAGGTAATGTGATAAGACAGCAAACTCTACGTGAAGTACCAGTTTTTATTAGCGTAAATTTAATTTTTTGAACAGTAAAATTCTTATGCTTACCGAGCAGGACAATTACTCCTCTTATGATTATTAACGATGAATTTCTAAAATTTATTACCTCATGAATCCCTCATATGTTTAAATTAATGCCTGGACACGATAATACAGCCGTTCGATAAGTGAAATCTCACTGAGGCGATAAAACAAGTTCTTACGCTTTCCGATGAGTTAAATTTACTCTTTGTACTCACACATTATACTATTCACTTTTGACACCAATAAATTTATAATCGCTTACCTTTTAAGAAAAACTGGGCACATATCTACTAAATAAATCTTGTAATACTTCAGGCATACTTCATTATCATACGGTACCTACTGACCACATTTTAAGACACACATTTTAATCAAAAGGTTTTAAACACCAGTTTATTACTTTATGTAGTAAATTTAAATATTTTTAACGAAATATATGTTATAGAATTAGTTTTTAACATACTTCATTATCATTCGGTACCTACTGACCACATTCTAAGACACACATCTTAATCAAAAAGTTTTGAACACCAGTTTATTACTTTATATAGTAAATCTAAATATTTTTATCGAAATATATGTTATAGAATTAGTTTTTAACATACTTCATTTTCATTCGGTACCTACTGACCACATTCTAAGACACACATCTTAATCAAAAGGTTTTGAACACCAGTTTATTACTTTATTTAGTAAATTTAAATATTTTTATCGAAATATATATTATAGAATTAGTTTACAACATTGTCATGTTTAATGTTGAATGTTGTTAAGTGTAGTATGTGTCCTAGAGCAAATAATAAAAATTTTATAGAATAGTATGACACTAGTCATTCTTCCTACAATTTACCGCATATCTACCATAACAGTAATGTTGCGGTTTTTCGGCTTAATCCCCGAAAAAAGTTCGGGTCTATCCCACAAAACTCTTTGGACGCACAGGTTACCCCACAGGTTTCCACCGGACCTACCATGCTGCCAGGACTCCAACAGCCAATGAGACATGAGCAAGATCAGCAATTATTGGTATATATATCTAATATTTATGTTTTTTATCTCATTTGCTGTTAGTTTCATGGCATCTAATAAAGTACAGAAAACGGAAGTGTTGTAGCGGATAATCCCAAATGTAAGTTTATCCGAATGTCGTACTATCCCTCAAAATTTTTATTATGTGATTATGCCATAGTTCCGGTAATTTGTGTCAAGCAGCATCAATTTTTTTCTTTAGACAATATGTGCAACAATTTTGTCACATATTAGTACTATTGTCACATATGTGTATTATTATATCCATGAACATTTGTGAAACTTTTGTACACATTCGTGAATAAGTTTCTTAGACAATCACATATGTGTATTTCTTAGACATTGTCACATATGTGTATTTTGTTTCTTAGACAGTTTCTTAGACATTGTCACATATGTGTATTTTGTCACATATGTGTATTATTATATCCATCAACATTTGTGAAACTTTTGTACACATTCGTGAATAAGTTTGTTAGACAATCACATATGTGTAATTCTTAGACATTGTCACATATGTGTATTTTGTCACATATGTGTATTATTATATCCATGAACATTTGTGAAACTTTTGTACACATTCGTGAATAAGTTTCTTAGACAATCACATATGTGTATTTTTTAGACATTGTCACATATGTGTATTTTGTTTCTTAGACAGTTTCTTAGACATTGTCACATATGTGTATTTTGTCACATATGTGTATTATTATATCCATGAACATTTGTGAAACTTTTGTACACATTCGTGAATAAGTTTCTTAGACAATCACATATGTGTATTTCTTAGACATTGTCACATATGTGTATTTTGTCACATATGTGTATTATTATATCCATGAACATTTGTGAAACTTTTGTACACATTCGTGAATAAGTTTCTTAGACAATCACATATGTGTATTTCTTAGACATTGTCACATATGTGTATTTTGTTTCTTAGACAGTTTCTTAGACATTGTCACATATGTGTATTTTGTCACATATGTGTATTATTATATCCATGAACATTTGTGAAACTTTTGTACACATTCGTGAATAAGTTTCTTAGACAATCACCTGTATGTGTGTGTGGACTATTTGTATATTGTTTTTATAAATTTAAAAATGTTTGCAGAATTTTTTCGCTTATAGAAATTAAAGAACAATCATTACCACACTAACGGCAGTAGTAAGTTAGTATGATCCAAATTAGAATGTCAGCTATGTAAATTTACTTGTAACACAGCTTATATAGTTAAAGCCATGCATCAACATGACTTAACGCACGTATAGCTAAATTAGCTGTATTACAAGTCAGTTGTAGTACAGCCAGGCGTGCGTCAAGTGATTTGTACGCATGGTTGTGTTGTTTAACTCGTTCAAACTCGTGCTGACGCACTCGTCTGCACCCGTTACAACTGTGCGTACAAATCTCTTAACGCACAATGGCTGTACTACAACTATTATTTAAAAGAAATCAAAAAAACGAATGATATACTAGACATAAATCAGTGAGTTTAAATACAGTGTCTAATTCAAGTAACAGTAGGAAAATAAACATTTCTTGAGTGCGCGTGAATTGCGGATATGTCTACATATTTGATATACTGATATCCTGATACTATTTGGTACACACCTCCACTTGAGAAGAGCAGAAAACATTAACCAACTGTGACTCCTATTGACGACCTCCGACCCCGAGATTTTAAAGCAGCTTGCGCGGATTATAAAGCTGACCCCGAATTTCGAGCCCTAATTGAAAGGCCCAACCAGAACCAAGCGATGTTAGCATTAACAAATGTAATGACAGTTGATAGGATTCTAGTTGAAAGCAGCCATTTGAGCAGCCAGAAATTCAGCTGATTGTGCTTCTACAGCAACAAGTATAAACTATATATAATGCATATATAATATACGTGTGATATTTTAAATTATGTATGTTTTTTTTTTAATGTCCCTGCAGTTACAGTATAGCTAAAAAGTTGAAACAAATGTTTTGCAGTAGCTTCCTGTCTACGTAATAGCAGTTAATAGCTAAAGCTAAATATTTGTATAATTTGATTGATAAAATTGAACATATAAAATATTAACGTTAAGCGCAGGAAAATATTAAGAGAAAAGATAAAAAGTGCTAAAATAAAATGTCATGCAGAATATAGAATACAATATTTGTCAAGAAGAATCAGGAAATAGCTCGTTCAATCGGAAAACGTTGAATGTTAACGTTGTTCAATTAAAATTCAAAGGAAAAGTGGGGAAATGAAGCTTAGACATGCTTAGATTAGATGTAGCCGTACGCTCTTGATAATTTGCACGCGCGGATGTGACGAGTTTGAGTATGATAGGACAAGTTTGAACGAGTAAGCTACAAAACCATCCATATAAATGTACAAGTTCTTATAGTTATCGAAATCGGAAAAACATCGGGTTGCATGTGTTGATATCAGACAGGAAAAACATATTGCCCATGATAGCCTAAACATCCTTTTTATGGCAAGAACGGTGCCACATCTCCGAAATATCACTCAAGCAATCATGGGTGTTACTTATGCAGGTGAGCCATATGACAATTTCTAATGGCTATTTTACCACGGGCTAAATTGTACTAGCTGCCATTAATACACTGCAATTAATTTAGGGTAAAACGAAACATGTCGTAAGATTTAGCTATCACCTCGAGAACACTTATAATTTGTTTAAGCACAGAATTCTTATGCCAGAAATATTCGTGCTTGTTCATGTTTTTATCCATTCTTGAAGCCTGGACGCCAGAACCGGCCACACTTTTTCGACCAGCCAGACCCGTTCAAAAGTGAAGTCGGCCTAGTCTGACACGCCCGGCTTTTTTCAGGAGTTCTACCGGCCCGACCCGTTTATAATCGGTAATCAGCCTGGTTTGGATTAAGCCAGACCCGGCAGCATTCTTACTACTAACATACGATTAGCAATGTAGCAGTTTTTGAGAACATGGCTTCATGTAAGCATGACTTATAGTGGTACAAAAAGGCTTAGTATTAATTGATATCAGACTGTCTATATTAGATTATAGAACAACAATCCGTCAGTCAGTGTCGAGAGCTGTTGGTCTTATCTAAAAGGCTTCACGAGAAAAGAAATATAGATGAAATGGCCACAGCGTAAAATTTTTAAAACAAACCCAAGGTTATCGACTAATATCACAAAAATATCAACTGCCAGCGTAAATACTAAAAACACCAGACACGTTTTTTATATATTAAGACGTCCCATTTTAACCATCTGAAAAAATTAATAACCAGAAGCAAAATGTATGGTTTCGATACTTATGTTCTAAGTGTTTTTCGATGTCAAGGTAAAATTGAATTTCATATTCAAATTATTTTTGTAAAGAAAAAGCAATACTGACGTACTAACTAATGGTGGCATAGTTATGGCAAACTACACAGCACATGCATTACATACACACATGCATTGTATAATTTGAAACTATAAGATTTCGAACCAGACCGGGCCGCACCTAATCGGGTGTTTCAGGCAACGGTAGGTTAGGCCAGACCCGTAGCATCACCGTTAAGGCTCCTGCTCATTTGTAATTAGGTGTTGACTCGCCCGGCGTGACCCACAGGCTAAAATTCTCACCTTTACAGCGTATATATTTGTTTTGAAATATTGATTTATTTAGACGGCTTTCGTTGAAACAAATTTCCTCGCACAGTGTCACACTATAGATACATAGCTGTCAAAATAAGTCTTTTTAGCCTTATCTCAACCATTAACGGTTCATGATTTTGCTCAGATTTAAGTCGTATTTCTCGAGTCCCGTTTTTAGTTACACGTAAGCAAGATATAGCTAAATCGCAAATCAATGATGTTCGGGAAGCATGCTTGATATTTTTAATTGGTCTTCAAAACTTTAGAACAACAATGAGCATATTGGATTTAATTTAACCAAAAATAGTGATCTTCTGCAAAGGCAGAACTTGTAATTTCCCCGCAAATTTATCTTCATACATGAAGTTTAATTGGCCATAAATATGAGCGAGTAACATATCAACGATGATACCATCGATCTTCGTTTAAGCCTACTATTAGTCAGACTCGTTCGCTCTCACCTCGTGGTCATAAAATGTAGTCCCAAAACTGTGAGAAACAAAATTTACTACCTTCCTAAATCATTTTCTATGGGTACATTTAAGGAGTTTTCTCAAAGAAAAGCGAGTATTCCGCATTCCCTAAAAATCGTCTGTAATATTTTGCAATCCAAAAGGTTTTGTATGGCTTAAAAAACTGATGCTATAACTAAAAGAAAATTTTCATTTACTGTATATAATCGGCGGCCCATCAAATGGCTCTCCATCCTCACCGGCCTTTGGTCCATGATTTGCTTGGTCTAAGTCAGGTTCGTGATAATCGTTGTATTCAGGAGGAGGGTACTGTGACACTTTGTTGTATTCGTGCTCTGGAATATCTAGTTTTGGGCCCTCGGGTAAATCGCCGAAATCGGATTCGTACTGTGATACATCATTGCCACTGTGACCTGGACCATAAGGTAACTTATCAGTGCCATGATGCGGACCATGTGGCGACTTGTCGTCAACGTGTGGGTCATTAGGTGGCATAGCGTGGCCATGGTTGGAACCGTATAAGACTTTGCCCTCTCCTTGATCACGATCATAGGTAGATTCCCTGCCATCGTGAGTATCATAAGGCAAGTCTGTATTTTCACGGTTTGGGTCATCACTCTGGTCGCTGACGCCGTGGTCGGGCCCATGAACAGATTTGTCCTCATCAGGTTCAGTGTTAAAAGGGGCTTCATCATTGCTATCAGAATCATAGTGAAATTCGTCGCCATTGTTGTCAGGGCCATGAGGTATTTCGTCGTCACCATAGCTAGGGGCATAGTTGTATTCATGGTCACCATCATTTTCATAGGCCGATTTTCCCCCATGGTCATAAGGCGAGTTTTGGTCCGAGTAATCATCACCGTACGGTGATTTGTCAGTGCTTTGGGGGTCATCCCCCTCATAAGTTATATAAGGAAGTTCATTCCACTCCTTATCATTTTCGTACTGCAATTTAACACGATTCTGGTCGTCGCTATAGGGTATTGTATCGTCGTCACCATTACTAGAACCATAAGACGATTCGTCGCCTTCGTAGCTATAAGCATGAGGCGAATCAACGCCACCATATTGAGCGTCACCGTTTTCAAATCGCGAATCATCAATACCATGATTACGACCGTCTTCAGGGCCGTAAGCAGATATACCACCGTCATCGTTTAGTTCACTAGGTGCCTCAGTGTTAGTCTGGTCGTGGATGTCAGTTGGATAATTTTCACCATCATTAGAGATATATGGCGATTCATCACCGTTATTACTAAAATCATAAGGTTGCCCATGAGCCCCACCATCGATGCCGCCATACGAATTCTTGCCCTCATCATGATTATTTTCATAAAATGGGTCATCAACATGTTTGTGGGGATCATAAGGCGATGCATCGCCGACGTGACCGTAATCAAAAGAAGGTTCGTCAACATTTTCCTCAGGACTACGAAAGGATTGATCACCGTTAATATTTTCCTCATACGGCGAATCTCCGCCACCATACTTAGGGTCATAAGGCGGGCTAAAGTTACCACCATCATTTAGATATGGCGTTTCATAACCACTTTTATAATCTGGGTCCTTATAGGTGGGCTTGACACCACGATGGTCCGAACCATAGGGTGACTTGTTACCACCATGGTCCGGGCTATCAGACGACCCGCCGCCATCATGGTCAACAGCGCCTTGTTTTGACACATCATCATTACCTTCGTAATCTGGATTATAGTGCGAATCATCGTCGTCGTTGTCATATTGCTCGTCATAGCCTCCTTGTTCTGGGTACATTGGCATTCCATAAGGTATCTTGCCGTATTCATCTTCGGGTATAACAATTTTCGGCCCTTCCGGTAAGCCACTGAGATCAGGCTCGTGATAATACGACGGCGGTGGAGTATATTCCTTGTAAAATTCTTTTGGCAATGGCGGTAAATCAGGTATTTTAAAATCAGGAAATTTTTTATCAATATCATCATTGCTATTATAGCCGTTGTCGTATCCACCGTAGCCGCCATCTTTGTCGAAATGAAACGACGGTGTATAGGAAGAAATTTGAAAATCTGGATACATCGGCAATTTGTCGGGTCCGTAGCGTTTCCAGTTGAAAAAATCAACAGGTATCCCAGATTGAACTTCTTTTTCTATTTCACGTATACGTTCTTCAATTTCGTTGTAGACTGGCGAGTAGCGAAAATTTGGACGTCGAATACGGAGTAGTTTTCTTGGTCTCAATAATGGCGATCCAATACGAGGCCGATTTTTGCTTGATTTAGCTTTTTTCGCAGTCAAACCACGACTCGTTACAGACTTTTTAACATGTTTTCGATTAGCTTTAATTGCTTTATTGTTGTTAGACGAGTTCCGACGGCGTTCATTACTTGGCTCAGGAATTGTAACGATCGTTCCGTTTGGCGTTTTAAATCTTAACGTTACTCTTGCCACAGGTATTGGAGTGGTTGTCGTACTTGGATTTTTAGCTGAGTTATTACGGAAACTTTTGGGTAGATAGAACATAGGCTTACCATCAGTGCTAGCTGTGGTTCCCGACTTCTGAAAGCTAATTTGTTTCGCAGCGATTCGTTGGACAAATGCAGGAGAAAGCCCCGAAGTTAACGCATAAGGTATATATTTAAAATCCGCACTTTTTGATAGCGGCGGTGGAGGAATTGTTACAAAATGAACGTTTAGTCTGTTCCCCATTTTAGTATTTCCGTCATCTCCAGGAGTAGTTAACTCGTTCAAGGTATGCCTAGTTTTGCCATTTGGCCATACAGCTGCACGCGTTTGTCCGATTTTAAGTTGTTTATGTTGGCGAAGAGTTCTCGGGGGTGACAATGCAACACGTCTTGGGTGTCTTACGTAGTTTGGTGTAAGGCTGGGTGTATTATTCATCGATAGTCTAGCTCCATGCTTTGCAACTAACAGTGAAACATCGTCCCAACGTTCGTTTAGCCGTAGTTGGTCCATAGCTGGTGGTGTTGTGGTACGAATTGCGTTAGATCGATTTGAAAGCAAAACTGGTTGAATCCTATAAGCAGATCCGCTGGGAAAACGTATTTCGATCGTAAAGTTATTGTCTCTTGACTTATTAAGGTTTTTCGGCAAAAAGTTGGTGAAATATCCAACGTTTCGCAACCCGAATGTATGGTTTTTTCGGCCTGCAAATACACTTTGAGACTCAGACTTAACAACATATTGATCGGTATAATGTTGTTTTCGTGCTTTAAATTTTCTCCTTGGATGCCTTTGCATCCATTGTTTGACAATCTTTTTCACCAGGGACCAATCGAATGACTGCGTCACATCGTTAGCATGGATTAGTTTACCATAGTTGTCTGCTGGTAAGTCCCTAATTTTCTTTTTAAAATGACCACCTCTTTTGTACTTATTCTCAACGGGTTTTTTAGACAGTGTCGTCACAGGAATAATCGGAGGGACGTGCCCATTATGCGAACCAGTCTTTCCGCTGTTGCCTATATCATTGACTGCTGGCTTTAAGTAAGGGAGTTGAGTAGTAGGGCTTTGAGTAACGAACCACCCGGACTGAAGTGGTCGCCTATTCTGGCGAGGACAACATGCTCCTTTGTTGCAGATGTAACCAGACGGGCATGACGAATAGAAGCAAAGCATTGCCGCTCTGATCCCTGAGTTGCATAGGATGGTAATGTCTGAAAGTCATAAAGCCAAATTTTAAAATTACGACTTTCGAACAGTTCTTGTTTACTTACAGCAAAAGCTCATATAATATTTATTTTACAGAAGAGTATGACGGTTGGTAAATTCCACATACCTTAGCATATATGATTATGGGGCGTTTTGCCGCCTACAATTCTAAGGGTGCCGCAGCAGTACCCCAAGGTTGCCGTCCTTCAGTTGTGAGGCAGACATACAACCTAGATGACGCTAATATCCAATGAGATAAGGGCAATAAACATTAGTCACTGGAGATGGCTATCACTACTGCTAACACATTAGCTGCTGTGGCAGCTGGTACCCTGAAAGAAACATATGTGGTAGCTTATATCCTCGGCGAATCTAAAGATATACCTCCTAAGACTTCTGAGTTGTAACACGAAGAACGACAATATCACAGTATATGGTAACGTATGTGAGCATGACCGAGTAGCACACACGTCTACAAAAATTTTATTATAAACTCCCGGATATGAATATATAATTTATCCTCAGATTCCACAATAGGAATAATTTAACCTATTTCACAGTCCTAGAGCTCAAATTTTCTCGAATTTTAGTCCAGCCAGAAAGTAAACTCTACACTACAGTTTTGCCGAACCCAGATTGCATTGTTGCAAGCAGTGTACATAAACCACTGATCTATCTAGCACCTCTTACTAGGCTTATTAAATGTGTGTTCACACTATCAAACTTGTTCTCAAATTTTGATCTAAATTTGACCTAATATTTTGATCAAATTTTGATCAAAATTTTAAAGCACCATTTTTGCATTTTTGGCAAGTATGAACGTGTGAACAATGTTCCAATATTTCTAGGATGTTCTTTAGCCAATCATCGACGATATATCTTATCTAAAAAGTTCGAGCTCAAATTATGATCTCAAACTTTGAAACATCGAAATTTTCCTTTTAAAATTACCGTCAAAATTTCGTCAAATTTTAAGCTCACGATTTGAGCAAAAGTTTGAACGTGTTAACACACCCTAAGGAAGCTCGCAAAGCGAACGAATAACAGCGTACGTAGAAAGAAGCACAGCGAGCCAGTCATACTTCGCACATCACTTCACAATATGCCTTGGTGCTATTTGGTTGCCACCACTTACATTACTTACATTAAAGATTTAGCAGTGAGCAAAGCCGTAAATTATTGAAGTTATAACGTTACCTTAAATTAGCTGATAAAACGCTACCTAAAATCCACCTGCATTAGTTGAACACGAAGATCGCACTCTTCTGTATAATACTAAAGAATCGGCTTTGTAATATACTGCAAGCGTAACTAAAACTAGGTCAATCATTGTTTATTTGGCCACCGTTATATATTTATCTAAAAGTAATATATCCACCATTGCTTAATTTTTCCTCCACGAAAATAGCTAATACTTGACTGAATGAACTATTATAATTTCATTCTGAGCAGTTTAAACTATTTCAATGCGATTGCAAAAATTACATAAAATTCAAATTGACTCTTAATTTTAAACTTGTGCCAATACACAGATATGCTGCAAACATTGTACCTGTCAAATTATTCAAACGTTGTAGATTTGATGGCGACGTAATGCCATAAACCTGCTAATTCATCAGAACTAAACGTTTATTTGAGTATAATTGTTTTATAGTGCATTGCCTTATCGTAACTTGAAATTCGAGCCGTGCAAATATAATAAATTTGAACTCAGTATACATTCTACTTAGTATACCAAATTTTGTAGCCGTTTCTAAATTCGCTTTAAAAGTTTTTTTAATTAGGGAATATTTGCAAGTGGCAAAACAGTCATTACCAAAATTTTGTACTTTGTGTTTAACATAAAACAGTACCAAATTTCTCGTTCGGACGTACTGTTCGAGGCAGTTGAACGCTGGTCGTAGGAGGAGATGGCTGGTTTCCGCTCAATTAGGTTATCCAATTGCTCTGTAACGTTATCACGCTTGGCCACTGGCTGACGTTCCAGACTTGCCACCCTGCCGGTTCTTCTAGCAATCCTTGATGCTTCTTTCGATATCTCAGATAGAGTACCATACTTTGAAATATTTCGGGTAACAGCATTATGGTCATAAACATTTTTTATAGCTTCGTTTGTCGTAGCTATAGCCAAGCAACATGTGCTATGTATGCAGAATGCATTCAACATTCGACACGTTTTCGACACGCGTATGCATTTGTTCAAAGGAACACCGCTTTTAGGACATATTCCAGCATGTAATAATTCAGATTTGTGAGCTTGTCGGTATGTGCTGTTCGCAGGATGGTCAACTTCATTTGCTAAAAACAGATAGCACGGAATAACATATTTTAGGAACTGGCCAGATAGTTTTAGCTGTTAGTTAATATAGGAAATTGGGGCATTAAACAGTCAGAAGAAGCACTCCCAAAGCAAATAAGCGCTACTATTTGTTAAAATATAGAATCCCAATGAGTTAAGGAAACGAATATTAAGCTTATATCCATGTTAAATTGTTTACTACAGCAGCTGTCTAGTAGGATGCGTACCTAACGAAAATGGTACATATTTCACAAAATATTTGCAAATTATTTAGCGTTTCGCATAGAAAGAGAATGATTTTCAACAAAACACTGCATCATAATAAATTCACATATTACATGAGTTGTACTCATACAGATTTGTTTTGTGCTTATGCAACTGGGTATAATACATGTGAATGTGGTATATCACAGTATGTAACAGTTATATTGTGATACCTGTACATATATGATGGTTATCATTAATGCCCCATTATTTTCATTAACACCTGTGTCTGCTCAGTACACATACATCAGATACACGTGAGACAGTCATACCATCAGATATATATTACACCATCAAGGCTCGTCCGCTCCATCATACTAACTAATAAAGTATTAATGTTGACACGTACCGCTTCAAATTGAAGATGCTTACACTAGTGGACACAGTAAAATTAAATAACAGACCAGGGTCTATCTGTGACATCGCCGAAATTTCCACTATAAGCGGAGTAGCGGATGAAGCCTAAAAACACACAAAATGGTCAAGAGATCCGCTGAGTTGGCCAATGCAAGACCAAAATCGATAATGATACTCGGTGGATTGATTGTTGTGTTTAGTGAATCAGTGAACAGCGGAGTAGCGGATGAAGTCTAAAAACACACAAAATGGTCAAGAGATCCGCTGAGTTGGCCAATGCAAGACCAAAATCGATAATGATACTCGGTGGATTGATTGTTGTGTTTAGTGAATCAGTGAACAGCGGAGTAGCGGATGAAGTCTAAAAACACACAAAATGGTCAAGAGATCCGCTGAGTTGGCCAATGCAAGACCAAAATCGATAATGATACTCGGTGGATTGGTTGTTGTGTTTAGTGAATCAGTGAACAGCGGAGTAGCGGATGAAGTCTAAAAACACACAAAATGGTCAAGAGATCCGCTGAGTTGGCCAATGCAAGACCAAAATCGATAATGATACTCGGTGGATTGATTGTTGTGTTTAGTGAATCAGTGAACAGCGGAGTAGCGGATGAAGTCTAAAAACACACAAAATGGTCAAGAGATCCGCTGAGTTGGCCAATGCAAGACCAAAATCGATAATGATACTCGGTGGATTGATTGTTGTGTTTAGTGAATCAGTGAACAGCGGAGTAGCGGATGAAGTCTAAAAACACACAAAATGGTCAAGAGATCCGCTGAGTTGGCCAATGCAAGACCAAAATCGATAATGATACTCGGTGGATTGATTGTTGTGTTTAGTGAATCAGTGAACAGCGGAGTAGCGGATGAAGTCTAAAAACACACAAAATGGTCAAGAGATCCGCTGAGTTGGCCAATGCAAGACCAAAATCGATAATGATACTCGGTGGATTGATTGTTGTGTTTAGTGAATCAGTGAACAGCGGAGTAGCGCATGAAGTCTAAAAACACACAAAATGGTCAAGAGATCCGATGAGTTGGCCAATGCAAGACCAAAATCGATAATGATACTCGGTGGATTGATTGTTGTGTTTAGTGAATCAGTGAACATCAGTGAAACTTTAACACAATGTGCATTTATATAAAATTGGAAAACACTAACTATTAAAAATCGCATTTCCTACGTTTTGAATGCGTTACTGTAATGAATGATGGATGCGAATGCTACATGTCATGTACATCGAGTAAATTTTATTCCTCTGACAGGTATTTTTTGATATAAACCCGCCCTTAAGACAACAAATGTCTCTAGGACTGTTTACATAACGCTATAGAGCATCGGTCAGAAGCATGTTGTTACGCAAGGTATACGACAAGTATAGGTAGAGACTCAATGTCGAAACCCACCCATCTAGTTATTAATATAGGTAATGATGCAATAACATAACCCACCGATCTGGCTACCAATATAGATAATGACGCAATGACCAAACAGACCCATCTGGCCACCAATATATATAATGGAAGCAACGACCACACCCACCCATCTAGTTATTAATATAGGCAACGATGCAATAACCTAACCCACCAATCTGGTTACCAATATTGGTAACGAAGCAATGACCAAACCCACCGATCTGGCTACCAATATAGATAATGACGCAATGACCAAACAGACCCATCTGGCCACCAATATATATAATGACGCAATGACCAAACGGACCCATCTAGTTATTAATATAGGTAATGATGCAATAACATAACCCACCAATCTGGTTACCAATATTGGTAACGAAGCAATGACCAAACCCACCGATCTGGCTACCAATATAGATAATGACGCAATGACCAAACAGACCCATCTGGCCACCAATATATATATAATGGAAGCAACGACCACACCCACCCATCTAGTTATTAATATAGGTAACGATGCAATAACCTAACCCACCAATCTGGTTACCAATATTGGTAACGAAGCAATGACCAAACCCAACGATCTGGCTACCAATATAGATAATGACGCAATGACCAAACAGACCCGTCTGGCCACTAATATATATAATGACGCAACGACCAAACCCACCCATCTAGTTATTAATATAGGCATCGATGCAATAACCTAACCCACCAATCTGGTTACCAATATTGGTAACGAAGCAATGACCAAACCCAACGATCTGGCTACCAATATAGATAATGACGCAATGACCAAACAGACCCATCTGGCCACCAATATATATAATGACGCAACGACCAAACCCACCCATTTGGTTATTAATATAGGCAACGATGCAATAACCTAACCCACCAATCTGGTTACCAATATTGGTAACGAAGCAATGACCAAACCCACCCATCTGGCTACCAATATAGATAATGACGCAATGACCAAACAGACCCATCTCGCCACCAATATATATAATGACGCAATGACCAAACCCACCCATCTAGTTATTAATATAGGTAATGATGCAATAACATAACCCACCAATCTGGTTACCAATATTGGTAACGAAGCAATGACCAAGCCCACCGATCAGGCTACCAATATAGATAATGACGCAATGACCAAACAGACCCATCTGGCCACCAATATATATAATGACGCAATGACCAAACCCACCCATCTAGTTATTAATATAGGCAACGATGCAATAACCTAACCCACCAATCTGGTTACCAATATTGGTAACGAAGCAATGACCAAACCCACCCATCTGGCTACCAATATAGATAATGACGCAATGACCAAACAGACCCATCTCGCCACCAATATATATAATGACGCAATGACCAAACCCACCCATCTAGTTATTAATATAGGTAATGATGCAATAACATAACCCACCAATCTGGTTACCAATATTGGTAACGAAGCAATGACCAAACCCACCGATCTGGCTACCAATATAGATAATGACGCAATGACCAAACAGACCCATCTGGCCACCAATATATATAATGACGCAACGACCAAACCCACCCATCTAGTTATTAATATAGGCAACGATGCAATAACCTAACCCACCAATCTGGTTACCAATATTGGTAACGAAGCAATGACCAAACCCACCGATCTGGCTACCAATATAGATAATGACGCAATGACCAAACAGACCCATCTGGCCACCAATATATATAATGACGCAACGACCAAACCCACCCATCTAGTTATTAATATAGGCAACGATGCAATAACCTAACCCACCAATCTGGTTACCAATATTGGTAACGAAGTAACGACAAAACCCATCGATCTGGCTACAAATATAGCTAACAAGACACATTGACGATTCACAGTATGTAGCCAAAGGTGCATCATGCGATACTACTGACATTCAACATGAAGCTGAGGCTGCGACACAGACGATCTAAGCGAATAATTTCTAGCTTATTATGAATTATATGTTCTGGCGGTTTAATATATGATTTTTGTTATTACATAGACTTCAAAGTTCACAATTCATTTCCTTGCCTTGTTATTTTTCAAACAATTTAATAATAAAGCTTAATTTTAACGCTAGTTAGGAATTAGCAGACGGACGCTCTTAGTGTTCATATATCGTATAAAAAAACGGAATTCTTGAATCGGGTTACTGACGCAACTGAATGTAAATTTCTTTTAAAAATATTTCAAGCAGGAAAATAGTTATTAAATGAATCTAATCTTGGAAGAAGTATTTCGTTATGCTTGATTAAAATTTACTTTAAAGCAAGAAACAGGCACTACATAAAGTAAACGTGCAGACGCGGCAGGTTTAGGCTATTTTCTGTAACCAAATTTAAATATCAATATGCGGAAAAAATTAATTTTTCATAACTAGATTCAGAATAGATATTGCCCAAATGATATACTCGAAATATTGAAATATGAAAACAACATTATATAATGCAGGTAAAATTACCACATGATTCATGAGATTTATGCGGCTTTCACGTTACAAACGTCCCTAACGTTTGGAACCTATGTACACCACACAGGGTCAGGCACACAGTCGATAAGAGGGTGTCTTAGACACCCGCATGATTTTTATAAATTTTTTCAAAGGTAGCTAGCTAGGTGTACTGTCACTTCTCGACAGTGTCAAGCACACCGTGTCTTCCTACATCTTTATTGACAGTGTACGGCTTTAATTCATCAACGTTCGTATGGCATAGATACAAATATCGATGATTACAAACACTACACAGCGCAGGTGTCTAACAAACTGCATTACCTACAACAGACTGTATTACCTACAACCTACAAATTAGAGTTAATAATAATTTGTTGCGCCAAATTGATAGCTAAGGGTGTGTACAACACTGTAAAGAAAAATGTAGCAGCTATTGTGTGTCGGCAAATGAATTACAGTATGGGTGTCACCCCGACTGTCTATACGGTAGGGTCGCGACTACAGGGGTCAAAAGTTACAAAAAACGGGGCCATTATAAGGTGAACGCCGCATTATTTCGATGAATTCACGCGTCCTATTTTAGAATATTGAAATGTTTTAGCACCCCAATAATTTATTAGAAACCATATAAAAGTGTTAGTATTCTATGACACACAAGGTCGCTTCTGAAGAAATATTTTTTAAATTTTTCAATTGTTTACTTTTCCAAAATTTTTATACAATGTTGGCATTTTTAACATAGAAATCTTCAAAATCGTGTTTACAAAATCAGCGTATCTAAGATGGAAAGTTTCATGATCTTGCTCGTAATCAAATACATACGCATTGGTCAATTATTGTTGAGGAAAAGACTACATATATAGGCTAAGCATTCGTTTGATAATTTTACTTTACTGTAATGTTATAGTTTATCATGATGCAGTAGCATAGATTAGTTGTACCACAGAAATAGGCAAAGGAGACAGCCTAATCAGATGAAGACAATAGCTCTGTTAAGAAAAATATGCATATACATAGGTTTGTGACATATATATGAGGGGACTAATATATATGGTATACTTATAGTAAGAGTACACGATGGGTTTTTGAAAACAGTATGATAGATTTCTTCATTAGTAAAATATAACTCAACGGGCATGACACGATCCATTTAGCCCCTGCCCCCTCCCAGTTTTAAGGGTGGGTAACTGGGTTATCATGATACTTCAGTAGAGATAAGTTATAGAACAGAAGTAGCCGAAAGCCATAATAATATGGTCTAATTAAAGGAGACCATGGCACTATCAACGGAGAATTATGTATATATAAATATTTGCGCGTGACTTAAGGATGTATATATGACTGTTATCAAGAGTTCATGATCACTTCCTGAGAAGCATATGGCAATTCTCACCATCTTTATATATATGCAGCAAACATGACGTGATCTACTTCGCCCGTACCCCCCCCCCCGCCCCCTCCCGTTCTTGAGGATTTGTAACCTCTTTCATCGACAAAAATTTGTTTCGACACAAGTTTTAAGGTTCTATGTTAGAAGCCTAAAGTTTACCTCGCCCAAGTTTTGAGAAGGGCTAACATCATCCTCAAAACGGGAAATCAGAACAAATTTTGATTAATACAACGACCCAAAGCTAAGGAAGATTACTGTCCTGGAAACATTATATGTATACTGACGAGATGAATCGCGCAATGTACGCTGTGTTTATATAGTGATGGCGAGAAGTGTCCTAATTTTCTCAAGAACGTATCATAAACTCTGATTTATATATGTGATTCTATGAATTTTTTGTTTAATAGATATCATTATGTTTGTTGTTACTGCTATTTGAACCAAATTTTTAAGCAATGTTTACAGTTCGACCAAAAGTACAAACAATTTGCTAAAAATTTGAACTCACAATTTGATCAAATTTGGATTAAAATTTGAACGCATTTTTGCAACTTTTAACAAATCTGAAAATGCGAGCACCGTTAAAACTTTTGTAGCATCTTACTTTTTAATCATGGACAAAGACATAACTTGAAAAATCTAGTGGTCAAAGTTTAAGATAACGTTGCAAAAAATTTTTTGAAGCAGCATATTTGCAACAATTTTTCATTACAAATTATAGTCAAATGTTAGTCAAACGTTGATCAGTCAAGCTAATTTGTCTAGTAGAACGTGGCAAACCAGTTGGCTTTATTAAGTCATCTAGCAATTGTATCGTTCATATCCTCAGAAAGTCGAAAACTATGTCACAGCCTTAACACTACTGCATAACGTGTGGTGATACTGAGTTGAAATCAGCCTCTTGACGAAGCATTCGTTGTGACAACGAATAAGTAGTGTCATGGGCGGCGATTCCGGGGGGTGGGCGAATGAAGAGGCTGAACCCCCTTCCCCCAGAAATCAAGATTCCGGGATAAGAACTAAAGAAAGATTATGCTCATTCCACACTATTTTTGCCCCTGGATAGTTTTAAATAAATAAAAGAATAAATTGATGACTTTTTTAAAAAATAAAAGCCAAAATTAAAAAATATTTCAGAAAAATGATGTCCTGATTTATTGTTTAGCTTAGTTGTCTAATTGTAGACACTGCACATGCTTTTTAGCGTTTCGTGCGGAACTTAGGGATACACACTTATTGAACCGAAAGTTATTTTATACATTTCATGTTAATAATACAAATACATAATAATGAAGACATTGCTTGTATAATTAATATAATTGGTTTATTAATATGTTTAGCCCAAGTCAGCCGAGTTTTATAGCTATAAATCTGGGTAAATTCAGTGTCATTATTAGCTGTGCGAAAGGTCAAATTATACTTCCAGACTTTACGGACGCCCGGTTCATCGCTTTTATGCCGTTGTATGTTTTTAATATTATTACTGTCTTTCTGTTGTAAGCTGGTTTAGACTATAATACTAGTTATTTTCGCCGTATTCGAACTACTGGGATGAAGCCTTAGCCCGGACTGCTTCAGTGAATTCAGGAGTATAGCCAAAAGATTTTGATTTATGTTTTAGTTATAATAATGGGCAGTCCTATAATTCTGTAGATGAAAATGCCTGATTCTACTCAAAGGCGTGGTTTTTTTCGACTACTAAAAGGTAGTGCTGGAAATTTTATTACATCCTTCGTATAAAATCTATGGCACATACGTGGCAGCTTTGGCTCAATCTTGACTTTTTTGGTCTTCGCATGGCGGCGGCAACAAACGCCCGCTTCTGAGATATTAAAATCACATTCGAAACCAGCTGGACACGCTCCATCAGGACTGCAAACTCCTATTGGTGCCTTTTTATCAGACGGACATGTTAGTTGATCTGAAAATAACATACAAAAGGACACTGGTAAGCATATCGACCGACATTTGTTAAAAACCATTTATGCAAGATGATTTTAAGTACTCTGCCGGCAGATAATGGTGTTATAACAGAAATCATAGTACGTGTGTTTACCTTAGCTTCAAGGCGAATGATGAGTCCAGAGGCAGTGCAAAGGTACCTGATTTCATGAAACATGAACATTTTCGTTTCCATTGCCTAGAAGCTTGACGAAGAATCATTTTTCGTCTCCAAACTGAGCTGCATAAAACTTATTACGCACTTTATTTCTGGTTTACTGTTCTTGAAGCAAATTGCTTTATCATATTTATACAACGTTAATGATAACTTTATTCAGTCGCGAATCGTGACCAATCTTGAAAAGCAAAATTCTTTTAATGCATATATTTTTTCTCACAACCAGCAAGCTGTGATATTGTCTTCACTCGTTGTCATACTGTGTATTAGTTCCCGAAAGCGCGTTCCACTTTCAGAATGTGGTCATCATCGAATTTACCTATGCGACCGCTAACACCTCGTATGCAGTAAACGTCTCGGTTACATGTAGATGTCATTTTAGACAAGTGATGCAATATGTTTTTCGCGACTCAATCACAGAACTGCTTTGAAGTGAGGTATTCAGGAGAAGCTCTACACAATGTACAGAAGACCTCTGTATGTAAACCATGGTCAGCGTCAAAGATGAGTGTGGTATACTGTACATACAAAAGATTATTGAATTTGTAGTCAACTATGTACAAAACCGTAAATAGAACTATTGACGCTATAAACATAGTAACCACGGTATAACTGATGTTTCAATTGTATAATATAGCTGTAAAGCGCTTTTCAGTTAGCTGAAAGTAATGTATCATTCCATCAATAATTGCATTTCCTTTTTGGGTTCTTGTATTCACATTGAAATTCAATTCGAGGTTGCAGGGGATTCAAAGAAGATATTAAATTTCTTTGAAGTAACCCAGCCCTTTGCCAAAGCAACTAAGCAGAAGGCTGGAGTAATATCAAAGAGTTAAAAATTTGGTTATTAATGCCTTTTAGCAGAGTGGGGAGCTCCGCTTACCCACCGACCCCCTGCCGTAGCTGCAGTTCTGTGCACATGATACTGTGATATGACATGTACATTTATCCGAACAGAGCAAAAAAATTATCGCTCGATTCCCAAAAATTAAAGCGCAAGCTAAACATTACGAAAGAATATTTATTTTGAATTGAACACGTCAGACTAATGATATATGTTAGCATTGAAAACTTAATTCAAGTTCGATTTTAAGTTTATTGATCACATTCCTGATAATATGTCAACTTTCAAACTCAATACAACTTCCATAAGCATTTCAAGTAGGAAATCCTGCCGACGATGTTGAATTTTGACATATGGATAATTTAGAGTTTTCGTGTTCAGCAAACTAAAAAAATAGCGAAGTTCAAACTTGCTCTTTAGTTTAAGATAAAGTATCCTTTTATCATATCTGCTAACTTGTGGCATTGTTTTCCACGTGAGTCAAACAGTGCATATGTCAAATCTTGTTGAAACTTTTACGTTGGTATCTTTTCTATCGATGCAAAACTTGTGTAGCTAATTTACTTTAAGGAAAAACATATAGTCAAAGTACAGCTGACATTGTAAATTTACTTTTCGACGGCAAAGCTTGTCATATGTCATCATGTAACATTGCTTGTAATATAGTACATGCAATAAATCCGTGCATATAAATGTCTGAATGCACGGTTAGCTATATAACAAGTGAGTTGTAGCATAGGCAGCAGTGCGTTCAAAGATTTGTACGCACGGCAACTCGTTCAAACTCGTGCTATCGCACTCGTTTGAACTCGTCATAAACCGTGCGTACAAATCTTTGAACGCACTGCTGCCTATGCTACAACTATTACTTGTAATATAGTTTAGATGGTGAAAGCCGTTCTCACAAGTCTTTGAAATCACGGCAGACTATGCAAAAAAAAGTTAATTATAGCATAGACAAAAGTGCGTTCAATGATATGTACGCATCGTAACTTGTTTATATTGGTGCTGACGCAGTCGCTTGAACTCGTCACAAACAGTGCGTACAAATCTTTGAATGCACAGCTGCCTATGCAACAACTATACTCTTTTGTAGCGACTGCATTCAATGCTAATAGTTTAAGACATTTACAGTGATGTAAACGCCCTAGGCCTTTTACCGAATACATATACATGCATTATGCTAAAATTGTGTACAAAAAATGTAAAGCTAACATAAGTTATGTTTAATAAAAACACAAAATATGCATTACCTAATACATGATATATATATATTCTGTTTTCAGAATGAGAGCCAAATTCATATCCTATACTTTTGTTTCCTATGAATGCACTATTTTAAACTAATCAAAACGTTCCAAAAGCTTTAATACTCCTAAAGAATGTAAGAACCCAATAAGGCGCAAAACACAAGGCTAAGTCCACAGTTAGATGCTATTATGTGTGGCACCAAAAAACTACGAAGCTCTATCGAACTAGTGACGAGATGAGACGAACAAAAAATTTTGAACAGTTGACTAATATTTGAGAAAACTCCGCTCGTTACACTCCGACCGACTCTGTTTTATCAAAGCTTTGGATTCCATATTGCCATATGTTCCACATTAAATATTTCAAATTATATACCTAATTTAAGTTGCTTCCTGGCTCTAATTAGAACTAAAATTTTTTTACTAATATTTGATAAAACTCCGCTCGCGACACTCCCTCCGTCCGAGTCGTTTTATCAAAGTTTTGGATTCCATATTGGCATATGTTTTCCATTAAATATTTAAAACTACATACCTAATTTAAGTTGCTTTATGGCTCTAATTACAAATAAAAATTTTTTTGAACAGTTGACTAATATTTGAGAAAACTCCGCTCGTTACACTCACTCTGTCTGATTCTGTTTTATCAAAGCTTTGGATTCCAAAATAGTACATGTTTTCCATTGAATATTCAAAACTATATACCTAATTTAAGTGCTTTTTGGCTCTAATTAGAAATAAAATTTTTTTTGAACAGTTGACTAATATTTGAGAAAACTTAGCTCGCTACACTCCGTCCGACTCTGTTTTATCAAAGCTTTGGATTCCACATTGGCATATGTTTTCCATTAAATATTTAAAACTACATACCTAATTTAAGTTGCTTCTTGGCTCTAATTAGAAATAAAATTTTTTTTACTAATATTTGATTAAACTCCGCTCGCGACACTCCGTCCGAGTCTGTTTTATCAAAGTTTTGGATTCCATATTGGCATATGTTTTCCATTAAATATTTAAAACTACATACCTAATTTAAGTTGCTTTTGGGCTCTAATTAGAAATAATTTTTTGAACAGTTGACAAATATTTGAGAAAACTCCGCTCGCTACACTCTGTCCCACTCTGTTTTATCAAAGCTTTGGACTCCATATTGCTATAATGTTTTTCAATAAATATTTAAAACTATATACCTAACATAAGTTGTTTCTTGGCTCGAATTGGACAGCAAATTCCATTAACGCATTGAAATCCAGCGATACACTGATTGTTCGAGCATCCACCAATCGATGGCTTCCCGTTGGGACAAACGTCTAAAACAGCAAATCATTTACTAAAATATCAGATAAATAAAAAACGTAATCAGCTGCATATATTGCTGGTACTAATTGTAACTGATAACCAGAGGCGTCACAAGGGGTGTGAGCAGGGAGAGGAGGCACCCCTAATTTTTACTGACAAACGTGAAATAATTAACTATTATGGGGCTATTATAAAATGAATGTAAAGGAACGGCCCTTACTGCTTTTGCAGGGCGTTGTATGCCGCTGCTGATAATTATTTAAAACGTTTATATCCAGAGTTTAGTATTGCCCATATAGCTAACTTGAGATCATTATTAGTTAATTATAATTGACATATAAGGTAAAGAATATATTTTTAACATAATACAATATTGCATACAGAGTTCAGTCGATTTTACTAAACATTACATGACATGCATAAAATTTCAGCCGTTCAAAATATTTTCGGCTTGCATTAATATATATAATTTTTAAATTTATTATTTAAAATATATAATTTTCTATATCTATAATTAACATTTCTGGCATCGGATACGGCCACGAAGATAAGAAGAGACACCATCCGACGTCGAAATATTCCCTCGATATAACTATAAAAAATTATCATTATGGTACGAAAGTTTTCCCCATCAACATATAATTAACATTTCTGGCATCGGATACGGCCACGAAGATAAGAAGAGACACCATCTGACGTCGAAAGATTTCCTCGATATAACTATAAAAAAATTATCATTATGGTACGAAAGTTTTCCCCATCAACATATAATTAACATTTCTGGCATCGGATACGGCCACGAAGATAAGAAGAGACACCATCCGTCGTCGAAAGATTCCCTCGATATAACTATAAAAAAATTATCATAATGGTACGAAAGTTTTCCCCATCAACATATAATTAACATTTCTGGCATCGGATACGGCCACGAAGATAAGAAGAGACACCATCCGTCGTCGAAAGATTCTTTTCAGCAATACGTAACTGATCAAAATAGACGCTAAAATACAATTATTCACCAGGAAGCACAATTAGATTAAGGAATATTCTCAATTATAACATTAAGGTATTTTTGTATTTCTACGAATTCCTCTATGTGCTAATATTATTAATGGTCTTCATCTTACGGTGTTTATCTTACAGGTTCAGTCTCCAATTTGTATTTGGGTGACACTTGGCACAGTGTTGCGCCTTGCCCAGACCTTTCGTCTTCTCCTTGGAGTCCTGCACTTCGATGCTCAACTTCAATGCTAGTGTTTAAACGCATCTACCATTATCCATTGGATAATGTACGTACCTCGCATCGCAGATGCTTGCTACTTATCTTAACATTTCGGCAGTATTTTATATTTTCTATTTTCTATTACATACTCTTATTTTCATATTTATACTTATGCCGGAAAACAAAAATTACATATATATAATTGTATTTTTTCAATGGTTAGAAGTCTCCTATAATTGTTACTTATTCGACGTTTTTCTATAATTTTCGAATAGGTATAATATTAAACCTACGAAAAGATGATATTTTTATATAGAATTTTTTAGTACGAAGGAATTAAGATGGTTCCCCTTCAGATACATTTAACCTATTGTATCACGCCGTCCCGGAATCACTTTTGGAAAAGGCTGTGGTTCGTGAAATAGATGTGCTTTGCATTAAATTTAGTAAAAAAATTTTTCATTTTTTTTCGTTTCGCACTCTTTCGCGTTAATAAATAGTCCAATGTTCACAAATATATATTACAAACAGACATTTTTCTCTGTGTTAAAAAGTGATACTAGTAGCCCCCATCCTACTAAAAACCACGGTCCCCCATAAATATATCATCCACCTTATTACTGAATGTAAAAACGAGCAAACTACACGGTATTCGTAGATATTATACCATATAGGTTTCACGTTCTATTGAGGGGAATTCTCCATAAACACTCTTGTGAGAGCTCAAAATTTTAAAAATCCAATATTTCGTCCCTAGCCTTTCTATTATACCTATAAACCTCAGCTTGTAATAAAAAGTTAAGTTTGTTACTAGGGCGCTGTTCGAACTTTAACGTTGGAAGATGTAGGACTGTTCCATTAATCCCACATGCAAATATCTTTGACGAACTTCAAAATAAAAACCCAATATTTTCCACAATAGCTCCCACATAATATGCTATATATACCTCTTGAGTACATTAAAGAAACTAATTTTGGTGTCAATTGTGAGTGTCTGGAACATTTTTGTAAGGATAAGCATGATTGCATGTCCCTAAAATTGGTGCCTAGACCACTTTTAGTATTCATGAATAATTATAGCAGTTAATCTATTTTCTTTTTCTTTTTCCTAATACACAATTCTTTGACGGTTCAAGTATGAAAAACCCAACACACTCTCCAACCTAGCTCCACTAATATGCTATATACCACTCTCAGTAATTAGGAATGAATCTGGCCTGTAAAGAACCCAGCTGCACCACCCTTTTAGCACTGTGGTGCCCTGCACAACTGGCTTCCACTCCCCGACTTGATCTATGCGATTACCTAAGGGAACCGCTTAACTCAGGCTGCTGCGGGTCAACCAGGGTGTTTAGCCTGGCCGAGCCCCACGTGTCTAACGGTATGAAGTAAGTTTGTCTGTTACAGTTCCAATCTTTATCCCTGTCCTACGCTCAGTGCAGCGAGACTCCTGAACTCGATTTGAGTTCTGGGTGCACAACCGTTGAAAATATCGGGCTACGGAAAGCGGGAGTGCGGCATGCAATGAAATTTTAGCGTGCGAGTTTTAAGCTTTAAAACGAATCGGAGGCAGCTAGTGTAACTTGAAATACGCAAACGAGTACGTCCCCAGAATTAATTATCACCACCGATAAATTTTGTCGGAAGCTTATTAGATGTATATTAACTCTGTCTTCGCACTTATAAAAACTTTCTGCTGCGGTTACCATACAGAGTTTGAGATTTGTCGACACACTCACCACCCATGAATTTGAACTACAATTCCCTCTAAGGGAAGGATAGAAAGTAGTCTGGACCCTTGACTGCGAAATGCACGAGAGGCAGGATAACTTTCTATCAGGGGCGAAACTCCCAGGGCTCCCGCCCGTGTAGTGCACGACTTTGGGTGCCTGGGTTCCTTCCCTTTTTTGTGAAAAAATGAAGGTAACCCCCAAAATCTACAAAAACCACCGCGGGCGCAGTGGCTCGGGTCTCGCCCGCAAGTTACGACATGATCGCGACCCGTCCTCAGCCTCCTAGAATTCTAAAGAACGCCAGCCTATTCTCTCTGCGAGATCTCTTCAACCTGGTTAATTTAACGAAAAATTTTGATAACTCTTTCGGACCTGTGACCGGAAAACGGGAACGAGTTGAAACGCGGCGGGCGTAAATTTAAGTATGTTTTTGAATCCGTGAATTTTTATCGGAACTTCTGAACTTTTACGGGGCGCTCAGAATCCTTCGACGGCTCCAGCGTCCGCAAATACCTTGCGTGGGCTGAAAGAAAACCAAAATTTAGGGGAGCCCCGCGGGGCACGGCGAAAGACTACACTGGCCCGAGCGGAAACCCCGATGAAAAACCCTAGTAAGCGCAAAAACAAAAGTGGCGACAACCGCCAAATTTTAAACAAAGGTTTGACTGGTCCCAATCGGAAATCGGGCAGTTCTCCTTTATACCCGGAAGTTAGACCACCCTCTTTTTCTGTTCTCTCGTCCAGTTTTGGCTCTTGTAACCGTACAAAAAATTTGAAAATAAATTCTCAAAATCGCGGCCTACTGACCATAAACACATAATTATTGATCATACACACAAATGCGTAAAACGTACGGCGACTTGCAAACTATCAAACAGTTATGACTGAAACACCTACAAAACAGCCCCTTGGTGGGTGCGCAGCACTTAGGCCGGGTATGCAAGAAACACTGTAAATGGGCCGACGAGTGCCAACAATTGGCGCACAACTAACGGCGCTGGTCGGCGCAAGGTTTTTGACTTTGGGAGACTAAAGCGCTTCAGGCGTTTCGCGACCAATAAGGATTTTCATAAAATTTCGTTTATATTTCAGGAACGAGAACGGGCGGGAATCATATCCACGGGTCGTTACTGATAAAAATAATATAATATTTAAGGTGTCTGTAGGCGTGGCCCGTTAGAGGGCCCTTTAGGAGGAAAAGACCATATGTTTTTTGCTATAGCAAGGCGGGTTGTCGGATCCCAGGCGAGTCAGTGGGGGTTGGGTACCCCTATTTATAGTGCAAGGGTTAGTATAAGATCCTATGGGAGGTGTGCGGGCTCCAAAATTCGGGAAGTTTTGGTTGTGGTCGCGGCGGGCCGAGACTTTAAAATTTGAATGTTTAAACGCTTAGTTGGGTCCCTAAACTATTACGGGTTGGGAGTAATTTTTAGTTGAGCGAACAATTTTGAAGTCCTATAGGTCATGAATGATAATTTATGCCCGTTCTGGTTTTTGACATAAATACCCCCGAAAATTCCAAAATTCTAACACCCCTTGTAAATCAAAATTTTTTACATTAGGTCAATTTTCCACGTATTCAAATGTCGCACCCATACGAAATAACTTGTTATGTTCCACCGCGTGTCAGTACAAGTCCAAACCCCAGGCCACTATAGAAAGACCAAATTGCATTTTGTCGCAGGGGTTCGCACAACGCCCCGTCTCGTCCTGGGACGCACAGTATACATTATACTATTTGAACAACAAATACATATAATGTTATGCAATTGTGTACTGAACCCGGCACGCGTCGCACTAAACTGTTAATTCAGATTGTGGTAAACCTGAA
This sequence comes from Trileptium ribeirensis, assembly GCA_030248225.1. NCBI lineage: Eukaryota > Metazoa > Nematoda > Enoplea > Enoplida > Thoracostomopsidae > Trileptium > Trileptium ribeirensis. Next base: position 17,033 of record JASANE010025396.1, on the reverse strand, counting down.
GTTTCCCTTTTCCTGGCTATCCGACTACGTATCCCGTACCCCGATTCCAATACAAATCAATCGAGTTATAGTGATTATTGTAACACAGGGGATTGTATACCTACACAGTGAGATTTTGGTTTTTGATTTTGAGTGCGAAAATACCCCCTTTGGGCAGGTGGGAGTATGTGCTCACATTTATAGCACAGTATACATATTTTCTATTTATTCAACACAATTATGAATGATACATCAATAAATTGTTTTGACGGGCACAGAATGTTTGTCGCCCTTTATCTGCTGAATTTGAGGTTTGTTTGGCCTGGTTTTGAATATTAGAACTCGGATAAAACTCGGCTGTTACATATTAAAATAATTTTTGGATTTTATAGACTCCTTTACTTATGGGTGAAAAATTGAATTTGTTGAGATATGCTCACGAAAAAGTGAAAAATTAATGTTATTAATTTCCTCGTGTGATATACAGCCCTTGACTGTCAATGAAGTAAAATCTAGTGCTGATATTTTTGTAGTTTAGCCTGTTTTGGCTTACAATTACACTAAATTTCGAAAAAATTTTCCTAAAAAATTTCTCAAAAATTTTCAAAATTTTACAAAACGAAGCTACAAGGACGATCTAATGTCGGTTATCACCAAAAACGCGTCCCTTCTCCCTTATTATTTTTGGAAGTTTTCCCTTATGGTTTATAATATTTTATGCTGGTTTGTTTTATTTTGAGTTTTTTGAAGAGTATATTGAAAATGCATTATTCTACTCGTAGCAATTATCGATTAAGCTTTATAACATATACAGTAAAATTATATACATTTGCATATTACCATGGTATATCATAGCACGTGCCTCCACATTGGGGTTAGGTATAAAGGCATATCTTGTGTATTTGCGGGTAACTCCCAGGAAAAACGCCGGCTCCCGGAATGTAAAATCCCAGAGGTTCCCATTTGTTAGAATTTTATATTTTCATTGGGTAAGTCGTAGTTGGGTTTTGCCTGATTCGCTCTAACTTTAATAACAAGCCTTGTTACCGTTAGATTGTCTAGGAGTGGCTCTGTACCGTCCGTAATACTTAGTTTAGCTACTTGTATTTGTGTCCTACTTTATTTTCTCTGAACTACTCCTGTTGGCTATTCGCTACAAGTTATTCCCTACTTATGTTAGGTACGGTTCGTCGTTACTCGCCCTATTTGCTTTCCCGTCTTTATCAATTTTTAAGTCCTCATAAGCGCCTGCACGCTTGTACTCAATTCCCTAGCGGTCCACGCGTTGCTTCCCTTATCGCGCTCTCTTATCGCCTAAAAGGGCGATTTCGGCATCGGCCACTAATTGGCTTACCCACTCTCGCAGATTGCGCCGACAGTGATTAGAAAGCATCGGCTCCTCGAATTGTGGGCGTTCCTGCCATTCCCATGTGAGATTCACTCCGTTCCCAGGCGTCAGCGGTATTAAAAGCGACCGGCCAGTTCGTAAGATATACGTTGTGGAACGCATCGTGTTGCTGCCGATGGTTGGTACGATTCGCGGCTTGAACTCGACGGTCCAGGACATTGCGTCTTGGTTAGTGGCGGGCCATCGAGGTATTGGAGGTGCGGCGATTATGGGTGCCGCTGTTGTCGGTACTCGCCTAGGCAGCATCCGTAGATGGCGTTTAATCTTCTTGATGGCCGCATTAGGGTCGGTCGCATGGAGCTGCTCCAGTGGCGCCTTCCGATAGATGTATTGGTAGCCTCCAAGCAAGATAACGCATTTAGTCAGTGGCGTCAAGACGGCGCTGGCGAGTTGGATAATGCGGATCAGTGTGGTGCCAGGCCATGCACAGACTAGCCACTTGTTATCGTCGGCTATTTCCAGCAATGGCAGCGTAAGTGCGTCACCCACGACAATGGCGTGCGGCCAGCGGGCTTATCCGGAGGTGAGGTATTCACGCACCTCTTCGAGCAGCCGACCCAACGTTATGGCAGCGGCTGGGTTGTGCGCCTTGCTGTAGCTGCTGGACCGTGCGTCCGATACCCCAGAAGGTGTCGGTGGTCACTTCCAGAAGCGGTCGATTGCCGGTAAGGTGTAGGATCTGCGCGTAGCTAGGGATGACGAACTTGTGGAGCAGAATCGGACGCATAATGTGCTCGAGCAAGGGTTTGAGCAAGGGCACTTGTGATGTTGTCAACCAATTCATCTTTTAGCGCCCGTGCTCTTGCCTTTATTATTTGCTGCGGTGTGCCGATCATGTCCATTATGCGTCATTTACGATAATATGCGTGCGCGTTATGTCACGCGGTCATTATGTCACACGGTCAAATTAGCTATCTATAATGTCACGCAGATAGTCCAGCTCGACTATCAAAATTTATCATAGGCTAGCTAGGCTATGCTTTTGTCACCAAAAGTCCAGCTGGACTATGCTTTTGCCAGGCAGAGTCCAGCTGAGCCTTCGCGAATAATAAGCCAGAGATATTTCAGTCCGCGAACAACCTCTTTTAAAGACGGCAAGCAAATTTTTAGAAATGTAACGCTCAGGGGCGTAGCCGCAGGGACGCAGGGACATGTGTTCCTTTGGGTCTTCATCGAAATGCCACCGTCGTGAACATTTCCAACTTGATAAATGCGTCTGGAGGTCAGTGATGTTCGAAAGGGATTGGAAATTCTAAAAATAAATATAAAAACAAATGAACCAAAACAAAACGTCACAAAAAGAATAAAAAATAGCTAGTAATTAACTATGTATTTAAGCCAAATCTGTAGCTAACAAAATATTAATAAAAATTTTGGAGCTCTGCGTTACATCTGACATCAATAAGTCGCGCCGCACATAACAAAAACGTCAATATATTCAGTTACCAGGCGGTTGGGACACTATTCCGTCAAATTCAAAACAAAAAGCGACAGTACTAAATAAATCATATTATATACACAGTCAGACTAGGCCCTTTGTTTGTTACATACAGTCCAGTTGATCCCTACGTTTGTCACAAATAGCTCAACCAGGCTCTCGATTTGTATAAGCATTGTCGGGCTGGGCCATAGTTCACCTGAACTAGTCCAAGTGATCGCATGACATAATTCGGACCACGCGAACGCATCTTATCGTAAATGCTGCATTAGTTCCTTGGCTGCTTCTATTAGGTCAAATACAAGGAGTACCTTGATTTGATAATGTTGTTCTACCGTTTTGGCCGTGGTACCGTCGTGATGGAAGGGTGTAGGAGCTTCGTGCGTGTTGGATAGCTCAGGCCACTCGGTGCCGTGGGACAGAAATAGAACATAGGGCTTTGTCAAGTCGACATGGTAGATTGGGATGCTGGGCAGGCGGTACGTGGCCGCTTCGGGCGGGGCATACGGTCCGCTTGTCGATAACAGTCTGCCTGGGCCGTCTTCGGACCGTCTAGTTGCATCGTCCTTGCGTTGCTGAACGCTGGTGTCCAATTGGCTATCACCGCGTTGCCGAACGCTGTTGTCCGTTGGGTTATCACCGCGTTGCTGAACGCTATTGTTCGTCTGTAATAATAAAATCCTTGTAGATTATTGTCCTCTTTCTTGGGGCATTCAGTTTTCGCTACGCATACCAATGTAACTGACTCCGGTGGTTTACCTAATTCCTAGTTTTAGCCTTGATTTCGTACCCGTATCTGCAGACGGAGTTGTCTGGACGCTAAAGAATCGCGTGCTCTACTGTATCAGGGTGTTCTATTGCACCTCACCAACTACCTACTTCCCTATATGCTTGAGGTACCCACGTGCGAACGAATTCTTTAATAAGCTTTAATTTTCTTCGCCACCCTTCCGTTGCTCATTTAGGCGAGAGAGTCCGGTCCAACGGACAATGATGGCCTACCCAGTCGACCAACTCCAGGTGATAGTCTCAGTCCATCGCTGGCGATCCTCACCCCAGTTGAACGGTCCGACCGTGTCCCAGGCTTCTGGGTGGTCGATAATGGCGCCGACCATGTGGGCATGACGACGTTCCGCAAGGCCTGATGTCCTTCGGTAAGGCGCAGTTTCCGGACGCGCAGTTTCGCCGCCCACGCCTAACCAGTGTAGTTGATGGCGCTCCAGTGCAGTGGCGGCGGGGCAACGAAGATTGCCGCACTTTCCCGAAGGCGCCATTGGAGCACTTCCAGCCGCCGCTTGACACGCTTTGGGAATGCACAGGGCGAGTAGACTGTGTTGTCCTCACGCCACAAATTTGTTATATCCGCCTAGAACGATAACACAGTCCGTTTGTGGCGTGATAAAAGCGTTGGCCCTCTGTATTAGGTCGGCCATCTCCATGCGGGGCCAAGCGAAAACCAACCAATGGTATTGGTCTGCAATGTTGAGCAGCGGTAGTGCTTGCTCGTCGCCCACGATTATAACCTCAGGCCATCGCACGAGACCGTACCGGTGGTACGTCCGGATCTCTTCCAGCAGACGGCCTGCCACGTTGTGGAACGTTCGGTAACAGCAACATTCGATGTGGGTCGTGCCGGTTCCCCAAAAGTCATCGAATGTTACGTTGAGCAAGGGCCGGGTGCCGGTGGCTTCTAGCTCCTCCGCGTATTCAATCATGCTAAACTTGGCCAGTAAAATTGGCCTCATGATGTGCGGGTAGTAGGCTATCAGCATGTAGCGTCTCTTCAGTGTTAACCTGCGATTAAGCGCTATGCTGCGGAGCTGCAGCTCATTCGGGCTAATGTCCGCCTCAGCCAACTCCTTCACGGCTTTGTCGAAACCCAACAAGTCCAATATGCTGAGGTGGAAATGCTATGACGCGCTGAACCGGCGCCACCCATTATGTTCAAAGGAGTCGGCCGTCGTTGTCTCATTGGCGAGCATTGGCCAGCGGGTTCCTTTGAGGGAGAAGATTTCTTCGCGTGACCCTGGTTGGACGCGGTTGAGGGGCACCGTCGGATAAACGCCGCCGCCGTTGACCATTGGTACGTGCCGTACGCCCTTTGGCAACAATGGCATCCGGATATCGTTGGCGCTGTAGCTTCGTCGCATCTATAATATGTATACCGGGAATAAGTCTGAGTGTAAAGATAATCTCGTTGAGCCCTGCCCCTATCGCTGAACCCCTCTTCTACCCCCCTGAAGACAGTTTGGTTGCTTAACTTGGGGCACGTGCTAGCATGGGTTGGGTTAGTCTGACTTGCAGGTCTGGATCGTCTGAATCAGACTCCTCGTATGGTGGTGGTCGGGGTGTTCGTTGTCGCCAAACTGCAGGTTGTAGTTCGTGGGCGAGAAGGATACTGTGGTAATTGAGGTCGGTGGCAGGGTCCTGCCGGAAGAGAGCGTTCTCCTGTCGGAAGTTGTCGTGGTGTCGATACGGGTACGAAATCAAGGCTAAAACTAGGAATTAGGTAAACCACCGGAGTCAGTTACATTGGTATGCGTAGCGAAAACTGAATGCCCCAAGAAAGAGGACAATAATCTACAAGGATTTTATTATTACAGACGAACAATAGCGTTCAGCAACGCGGTGATAACCCAACGGACAACAGCGTTCGGCAACGCGGTGATAGCCAATTGGACACCAGCGTTCAGCAACGCAAGGACGATGCAACTAGACGGTCCGAAGACGGCCCAGGCAGAGATCGTCATCGACAAGCGGACCCGTAGTCCGCTGCCGGAAGCGGCCACGTACCGCCTGCCCAGCATCCCAATCTACCATGTCGACTTGACAAAGCCCTATGTCCGATCTCTGTCCCACTGCACCGAGTGGCCTGAGCTATCCAACACGCATGAGCTCCTACACCCTTCCATCACGACGGTACCACGGCCAAAACGGTAGAACAACATTAATCAAATCAAGGTACTCCTTGTATTCGACCTAATAGAAGCAGCCAAGGAACTAATGCTTCATTTACGATAAGATGCGTTCGCGTGGTCCGAATTATGTGCCGCGATCAATGGGACTAGTTCAGGTGAACTATGGCCCAGCCAGACAATGCTGATACAAATCGAGAGCTTAGCTGAGCTATTTGTTACAAACCTAGGGTTCAGCTGGACTGTATGTGACAAACAAAGGGCCTAGTCTGACTGTGTATATAATATGATTTATTTAGTACTGTCGCTTTTTGTTTTGAATTTGACGGAATAGTGTCCCAACCGCCTGGTAACTGAATATATTGACGTTTTTGTTATGTGCGGCGCGACTTATTGATGTCAGATGTAACGCAGAGCTCCAAAATTTTTATTAATATTTTGTTAGCTACAGATTTGGCTTAAATACATAGTTAATTACTAGCTATTTTTTATTCTTTTTGTGACGTTTTGTTTTGGTTCATTTGTTTTAGTTTATTTTTAGAATTTCCAATCCCTTTCGAACATCACTGACCTCCAGACGCATTTATCAAGTTGGAAATGTTCACGACGGTGGCATTTCGATGAAGACCCAAAGGAACACATGTCCCTGCGTCCCTGCGGCTACGCCCCTGAGCGTTACATTTCTAAAAATTTGCTTGCCGTCTTTAAAAGAGGTTGTTCGCGGACTGAAATATCTCTGGCTTATTATTCGCGAAGGCTCAGCTGGACTCTGCCTGGCAAAAGCATAGTCCAGCTGGACTTTTGGTGACAAAAGCATAGCCTAGCTAGCCTATGATAAATTTTGATAGTCGAGCTGGACTATCTGCGTGACATTATAGATAGCTAATTTGACCGTGTGACATAATGACCGCGTGACATAACGCGCACGCATATTATCGTAAATGACGCATAATGGACATGATCGGCACACCGCAGCAAATAATAAAGGCAAGAGCACGGGCGCTAAAAGATGAATTGGTTGACAACATCACAAGTGCCCTTGCTCAAACCCTTGCTCGAGCACATTATGCGTCCGATTCTGCTCCACAAGTTCGTCATCCCTAGCTACGCGCAGATCCTACACCTTACCGGCAATCGACCGCTTCTGGAAGTGACCACCGACACCTTCTGGGGTATCGGACGCACGGTCCAGCAGCTACAGCAAGGCGCACAACCCAGCCGCTGCCATAACGTTGGGTCGGCTGCTCGAAGAGGTGCGTGAATACCTCACCTCCGGATAAGCCCGCTGGCCGCACGCCATTGTCGTGGGTGACGCACTTACGCTGCCATTGCTGGAAATAGCCGACGATAACAAGTGGCTAGTCTGTGCATGGCCTGGCACCACACTGATCCGCATTATCCAACTCGCCAGCGCCGTCTTGACGCCACTGACTAAATGCGTTATCTTGCTTGGAGGCTACCAATACATCTATCGGAAGGCGCCACTGGAGCAGCTCCATGCGACCGACCCTAATGCGGCCATCAAGAAGATTAAACGCCATCTACGGATGCTGCCTAGGCGAGTACCGACAGCGGCACCCATAATCGCCGCACCTCCAATACCTCGATGGCCCGCCACTAACCAAGACGCAATGTCCTGGACCGTCGAATTCAAGCGAATCGTAGCCAACCATCGGCAGCAACACGATGCGTTCCACAACGTATATTTTACGAACTGGCCGGTCGCTTTTAATACCGCTGACGCCTGGGAACGGAGTGAATCTCACATGGAATGGCAGGAACGCCCACAATTCGAGGAGCCGATGCTTTCTAATCACTGTCGGCGCAATCTGCGAGAGTGGGTTAGCCAATTAGTGGCCGATGCCGAAATCGCCCGTTTAACGCGATAAGAGAGCGCGATAAGGGAAGCAACGCGTGGACCGCTAGGGAATTGAGTACAAGCGTGCAGGCGCTTATGAGGACTTAAAAAAATGATAAAGACGGGAAAGCAAATAGGGCGAGTAACGACGAACCGTACCTAACATAAGTAGGGAATAACTTGTAGCGAATAGCCAACAGGATAGTTCAGAGCAAATAAAGTAGGACACAAATACAAGTAGCTAAACTAAGTATTACGGACGGTACAGACCACTCCTAGACAATCTAACGGTAACAAGGCTTGTTATTAAAGTTAGAGCGAATCAGGCAAAACCCAACTACGACTTACCCAATGAAAATATAAAATTCTAACAAATGGGAACCTCTGGGATTTGGCACCCCGGGAGCCGGCGTTTTTCCTGGGAGTTACCCGCAAATACACAAGAGATCTGTTTTTATACCTAACCCCAATGTGGAGGCACGTGCTATGATATACCATGGTAATATGCAAATGTATATAATTTTACTGTATATGTTATAAAGCTTAATAAGTAATCCTACGAGTAGAATAATGCATTTCAGAAATATACTCTTCAAAAAACTCAAAATAAAACAAACCAGCATAAAATATTATAAACCATAAGGGAAAACTTCCAAAAATAATAAGGGAGAAGGGACGCGTTTTTGGTGATAACCAAACAAGTTGATCGTCCTTCTAGCTTCGTTTTAGTAAATTTTTGAAAATTTTTGAGAATTTTTAGGAAAATTTTTCGAAATTTAGTGTAATTGTAAGCCAAAACAGGCTAATTTTCCGAATATCACACTAATTTTACTTAATTGACATCAAGGGCTGTATATCACACGAAATTAATCACGTTAATTTTTCACTTTCGTAAGCATATCTCAACAAATTCAATTTTCACCATAAGTAAAGGAGTCTATAAAATCCAAAAAATATTTAAGAGATGTAACAGCCCGAGTTTTTATGCCGAGTTCTAAATATTCAAAACCAGGCCAAAAGGACCTCAAATTCAGCAGATAAAGGGCGATCGGATACCGGTGGAGCGTGATCCAGGGATTTATTGATGTATCATTCATAATTGTGTTGAATAAAATGAATACTGTATTGTGTGCTATAAATGTGTAATCATGCTCCACCTGCCCGAGGTGCGCGGGGTATTTTCGCACTCAAAATCAAACCAAATCTCACTGTGTAGGTATCCGATCGATCCCCGGGGTCACTACTGTGTTACAAATAATCACTATAACTGTGCAATTGATTTGTATTGGAATGCGGTACGGATACGTAGTCGGATAGGCCAGGAACAAGGGGAAAGATTTCAGGTTCTACCACAATCTGAATTAACAGTTTAGTCGATTAGGTGCCCCAGGGTCGATTCCGGTGCGCATCCGTAAACAATAACGTATATGTATTTGTTGTTCAATAGTATAATGTATACTGTGCATGTGTCCGGGCGTCAGGACGAGACGGGGCGTTGTGCGAACCCCCTGCGACAAAATGCAATTTGGTCTTTCTATAGTGGCCTGGGGTTTGGAAGCTTATCCTGACACGCGGTGGAACATAACAAGTTATTTCGTATGGTGCGAGGCATTTTGAATACGTGGAAAAAGAGATAAAATTGACCTAATGTAAAAAATTTTCATTTTACAAGGGGTGTTAGAATTTTGGAATTTTGGGGGTATTTATGTGTTTCAAACCAGAACGGGGGCATTAAATTATCATTAGTGACCTATAGGACTTCAAAATTGTTCGCTCGACTCAACCTACTCCCAACCCGTAAGTATTTAGGGACCCCCAACTAAGCGTTTAAACATTCAAATTTTAAAGTCTCGGACCACCACGACCACAACCAAAACTCCCCAATTTTTGGAACCGCACACCTCCATAGGATCTTATACTAACCCTTGCACTATAAATCGGGGTCTCCAACCCCCACTGACTCGCCCTGGATCCCAACAACCCGCCTTGCTCCACAAAAAATTATGGTCTTTTCCTCCTAAAAGGGCCTCTAACGGGCCACCTATAAGAGACACCTTAAATATTATATTTTTATCAGTAGGCGACCAGCCAGGGCATGGATATGATCCCGCCCCCGTTCCTTTCCGTTCCTGAAATATAAACAAAAATTTTATAAAATCCTTATTCGTAGGAACGCCTGAAGCGCTTTTATATTCTACCAAAGTCAAAAACCTTGCGCCGACCAGCGCGAGGTTTAGGTTGTTTACGCCAATTGTTGGCACTCGTCGGCCAAGTTACAGTGTTTTCTTGCATACCGGCCTAAGTGCTGCGCACCCACCAAGGGGCTGTTTTGTAGTGTTTCAGTCATAACTGTTTGATAGTTTGCAAGTCGCCGTCTACGTTTACGCATTTGTGTGTATGATCAATAATATGTGTTTATGGTCAGTAGGCAGCAATTTTGAGATTTATTTCAAATTTTTTGTACGGTTACCAAGAGCCAAAACTGGACAGAAAAGAGAGAACAGAAAAAAGAGGGTGGTCTAACTTCGGGTATAAAAGGAGACTGCCCAATTCCCCGATTGGGACCAGTCGAACCTTTGTTTTTAAAATTTGGCGGTTGTCGCCACTAAGTAGGGCTTTTGTTTTTGCGCTTACTAGGTTTTTCATCGGGTTTTCGCTCGGGCCAGTGTAGTCTTTCGCCGTGCCCCTACGGTGGAGAGCTGCCCTGATTTTGGTTTTCTTTCACCCACGCAAGGGCTGCTTTTGCGGACGCTGGACCGTCGGAAGGATTCTCTGAGCGCCCGTAAAGGTCGGACCCGATAAAATTCACAAAATTCGAGAAACATTACTTAAATTTACGCCCGCCCGCGTTTCGACTGGTTCCCCGATCCTCAGACGTTTTCTTTCCGGTCACAGGTCCGAAGAGTTATCAAAATTTTTCCGTTAAATTAGACCAGGTTGGAAGAGATCTCGCAGAGAGAATAGGCTGGCGTTCTTCAAATTTCTAGGAGGTTCGAGACAGTAGCGATCATCGTCACGGTTTCGGGCATTCCCCGAGCGATACACCGCGGTGGTTTTTGTAGATTTTGGGGTTGCGTTCATTTTCACAAAAAAGGGAAGGAACCCAGGCACCCAAAGTCGTGCAGCTACGGTGACCGGGAGCCCTGGGAGCTTCGGCCCTTGATCGAAAGCCTCTGCTGCCTCTGGCGTGTCATTTCGGCAGGTCAAGGGGTCCAGACTACTTTCTATCCTTCCCTTAGAAGGGAATTGTAGTTCATCTTTCATCGGGTGGTGACTGTCTCGACCAATATTCGATTCTGTATGTAGGGTCAGGCAAAAATTTTTATAAGTGCGAAGAGACAGAGTTAAGTGCTGCGTCTAAATAAGCTTCCGACAAAATTTATCGGTGGTGATAAGAGTAATTCTGGGGACGTACTCGTTTGCATCCTCAAGTTACACTAGCTGCCTCCGATTCGTTTTAGAACTAAACTCGCAGCGCTAAAATTTTCATTGCATGCCGCACTCCCCGCTTTTACGAGTAGTACCCGATGCAAACGGTTGTGCACCAGAACTCAATAAAAAATTCAGGAGTCTCACTAGCTGAGCGTAGGACGGGATAGAGATTGGAACTGTCGGTGAGCAGAGGGACCTTCATACCGTTAGACACGTGGGCCAACATAGGGGCCAGGCTGAACACCCTGGTTAACCCGCCGGCAGCCTGCTAAGCTAAGCGGTTCCCTTAGGTCATCGCATAGATCATCGGGGAGTCGTGGAAGCCGGGGTTGTCCGGGCACCACAGTGCTAAAAGGGTGGTGCAGCTGGGATTCTTTAGGGCCAGAACTGGTCCTAGTACACTGAGAGTGGTATATAGCATATTAGTGGAGCTAGGGTCGAAATATTGGGTTTTTAAGAATACTTGAACCGTCAAAAAATTGTGTATTAGGAAAGGAAAAAGAAAATAGATTAACTGCTATAATTATTCATGAATACTAAAAGTCGTAGGCACAATTTTAGGGACATAGAATAGTGCTTATCCTTACAAAATAGTGTTCAGACACTCGCAATAACACCAAAATTAGTTTCTTTAATGTACTGAGAGAGGTATATATAGCATATTATGGGAGCTATTGTCGAAATATTGGGTTTTTAAGAATATTTGAACCGTCAAAGAATTGTTTAGCTCAATATTGGGATTATGGAACAGTCCTACATCTTTCAAATATTAAAGTTCAAACAGGCGCCCTAGTAACAAACTTAACTTTTTATGTTCACTGAGAAAAGTTTATAGTATAATAGAAAGGCTAGGGACGAAATATTGGATTTTTAAGAATTTTGAGCTCTCACAAGAGTGTTTATGGAGAATTCCCTGCAAATAGAACGTGAAATCTATATGGTATAATATCTACGAATACCGTGTAGTTTGCTCGTTTTACATTCAGGTAATAAGGTGAAAACAATGATATATTTATGGGACCGTGGTTTTTAGTAATGGCTCTAGTATCACTTTTAACACAAGAAAAATGCTGTTGTAATATATATTTTGTGAACATTGGAGTGTTATTAACGCGAAAGCATGGGGATCAACAAAATAAATGAATTTTTTTACTAAATTTAATGCAAAGCACACTATTTTAGCAAACCACAGCCTTTTAGAAAGTGATTCCGGGGACGCCATGATACAATAGGTTAAATGTATCTGAAGGGAACCACTTAGTTCCCTTAGTATACTAAAATTCTATACAAAATATCACTTTGCGAGAGTTTAATATCACCTATTCGAAATTATAGAAACGTCGAATAAGTAACAATTATGGAGACTTCTAACATTGAAAAAATCAATTATATATATGTAATTTTTGTTTCCCGGCATAAGTATAAATATGAAAATAAGAGTATGTAATAGAGAATAGAAAATATAAAATACTGCCGAAATGTTAAGATAAGTAGCAAGCATCTGCGATGCGAGGTACGTACATTATCCAATGGATAATGGTAGATCGTTAAACACTAGCATTGAAGTTGAGCATCAAAGTGCCAGACTCCAAGGAGAAGACAGAAGGTCTGGGCAAGGCGCAACACTGTGCCAAGTGTCACCAATCAAATTGGAGACTGAACCTGTAGATAAACACCGTAAGATGAAGACCATTAATAATATTAGCACATAAGAGGAATTCGTAGAAATACAAAAATACCTTAATGTTATAATTGAGAATATTCCTTAATCTAATTGTGCTTCCTGGTGAATAAAGTCGAGTGTCTTGATGTTGGTGTTATAAATGTAATCGAGCCGGTGTCACGTGAAAAAGTGTCCGGGCGGACACATTTTATTGAAAAATTGTGTCCGGCGGACATTTTTTTCAGAAAAAAGTGTGCGGCCCCGAAAAAAGTGTCCGGGTGGTTATTATATGACTATAGCTGGCCCCTAGACCATGGCAAAATTTTAACTGTAAAAATACTATAAACATTCAAACATTCTATTTCTTGTACATTGTATGTTTAAAGCAAATTTATACGAGTACGCAATGAGCATTAGCGATATTACCAGTTTTCTAAAAAATGGGACATATCCAATTGTAAAGTGGACTTTCGATGGACATGATGCAAAGAAAATCGAGAACCTTAAACGGTCGCTGAGATGAAAAGCGAAAATCTTCGGGCTGAAAAAGGGTGAACTCTATTACGTAAAAAAGATTGAACGTAGGGTTATTGAAAACGCGGATGAGCAGAACAAAATTATTCGCAATGCTCATGACGACCGCGGTCATCTTGGTATTACGAGAACGGCAAGCTATATCCAAGAAGCATACTACTGGGACTCAATGGTTTCCGATGTCAAATGCTACATCTCCTCATGTCACGAATGTCAAACAGTGCAAACATGTCAAACAGGATTTGACGAGCAGAAGTCGGAACTAAACGCAATCTCAATTTCTTCAAACTTTGTTCAAGTGGAGATTGACCTCATCAGTATGCCTACCAGTTATGATGGAAATACCTACATTTTAACGATAATCGATTTGTTCAGCAAATTCGCAACTGCGATTCCAATTCCAGACAAAACTGGAGCAACTGTAGTGCAGGCATTTTATGCTGTGTTCTTAGATAAAGGTTTTCCCAAAGTAATCTCTCCCGTTCAAGGCCGCGAATTTGTAAACGACTTTATGAGACAGCTGGCAACCATCAACATAGTTGAACTTCGGGTTAAGTCGGCGTACCACCCACAGTGCCAGGGGTTAGTAGAAAGGTTTAATCAAACATTGCAGTAGATGCTCTTAAAATGATTGGGGAAGATGGTGACCTGAAGGACAAATTTGTTGCTGAATGCGTTTATTGCTACAACAGTGTGCCTCAAGAGTCACCTAAAATAACACAAAATACCGTGTTGTCCTTTGCAAGTCAAATGCATAGATTAGAATCATTTTCATTTTAGAAATGAAGCCCTAGTATAGAATCCCCTTACAGATGAAATTTTAACCGATATTCAATGTCACCGCTATTATTTGTTCGTAGAAGTCATTCATTATACCATCGATAGCTAAAAGGCGGCGCTGAATGAACTAGAATCAAGTCTCCAGTAAAGTTGAGCCCAGGTAGCTGGTGCAAGGAGTCGATGAAAAACATTGTATCGTTTGATCCTAGAATCTATCCGAAGAGAACTTTACTGCAACACTGTACTTTGTCTTGGACTATCGCATTCTCCCGCAGTTAAAAAAGCTATATCAGTCGTTAGGATAACAGTTGTTAGATTTTAATTCCGTTAGTTTAGTCCACATATATGGTCGGACATTTGGAAGTGAAAATTTGAGCCGGGTTACGTCTAGATTAATAGCCCCACCCTGGCACTAAATTTTATAATAAAATAGTCCAACCAGAGCTCGCCTTTGAAGAGTGCCTGTTAGCCTCCGATGAGACAAAACGTTCAACCCTATAGCTATACAATTTATGTCTTAATCAATTAGACCACCAATAACAAGTCATTTGTAGTAATCGGCACTTTTTTTCACTAACAATTGACTCAGGAAAAATTATATAAGCGATCGAGTAATGCTCACAAATATATAAAAGCAAATAGTTAGCAAACATAAAGATCAGCCGCACACCCAGGGTACACTCTGTGCCATTGCAAAAAAACCAGATAAACCTTCTAGAGTTGCGTAGAACAGTGACTTGCCTTTCAAACAAAATCCGCGTCATCTAGACAATGCCGATCGATTTTTTTCTATCCAAAGGAACGTTAGCCCGTAAAATCTAGTATGAGGATGAAGAAACTCAGAGCTCTTATAATGGATGAGACGCTTTCTAGTAAAAATTAAACCATTCAGTAACTCTCAAATTCAATAACATAATTAGTCGACAATCCTCCGTTTAAATTATACCCGTGGCCATCGAAAAGTAATAAGTGAGGATTTCGATTTACAACCATCAACCTAGACGGGCACACCCCTTACGGGATGCTGTACAAAGAGTGGACTCGGATTGTCCCATTGGTGCGTGCGTTGTCGTTGGCACCGAAATCGCTCGTACTGAAAATGTAACGAGCGACTAAAACAGATATATTTTATACCACAACTATAAGATAAGATTTACCAGAGTTTGATAAGCTGGACACGCCCGTAGATAAGCATATCGGTGAAAGTTGTGCTATGATACTGATAAGCACAAAATAAAATGTTGCTACCGTCACAATCAAATTGTGATGTAAAGGAAAAATATCCAATGATAATGCCACCGAGAAAATCAGTAAAGCGATGATCAAGCCGAGGTCTTCTCAAGATTCACCTGCTTCACTTGACCAATCAAAAAAGCCTTTCTGAACCCTGGTGCCTTCGCTAGGAAAGAATAGTATGCTGGCGCGATCTGAGCAGCGAAGGTTCCATACAAGAATTTGTTGGAGCAGCAGAACGTGGACATTTAGCGTCTGGTCGTCGTCGACGAACGAGTTGCGTTGACTTGAAATTCAAGAGATGAAAATGACCAAAACGAGTTAAATGCAAGGTAACAATGCTACGATGCAACATGTGAAACGGATATGTTTTTATTCATGTAAAATTTTGGAACAGTTTATGTTAATGTTAAGTACGCGTTTATAAATGCATTTTAATGCAAATCCTGCTGCTACGCAAGGTTGTTTCAAAACTCTAACCGTTAGAATAGCCACAAAAACATATGACGACTGCCAAAATTCTATAGGCATTTATGGCCTTGTATTATGCAATAGTATAAAAGGCATATGTCAACTTTAGGGGCCGAAGTATAATGCATGCCCAACCTTTCCCGATATACTAAAGCCTTAGTCTTAGCTTAAGCTAAGGTCCCTGTATGAGCAATGTACTAAGCCAAGCATAAGTCGGGAGGCTGCCTTCTCCCGAACCACCGCTCTAAGCTGTTATTTTTTTCTAGCGTTATAATGTCCGGCCCCTAAAAGTTGACATGAGCCGCATAATTTGCTGTGTAAATGTCGGAGGTTATACATTATCAGTTTAGGGGTTTAAAAAATTTAAATATGGCAATATTTAACATCAGATTTACTATACACAGAGCCATTATATATGCCTCATGAACAGAAAACTTTGTTGCACAATGAAATATGATTTTGAAGACACTTTGTATGAAGTGGTTCAAAATGGCGGAGCCATGTTAATCTTTCTGCTTAATATTTTCATTTTAAGACATTTTTAGTTGTAGATTTTGTAATTAAAGAAAAAGTTGAATTTGCAATAGTAATATTTAGCTTGCAATTCCGTTTGCTTAAGTGTGCTTGTGTGTCTACGGTAGAATTACTGTCGTCATATGTTTTTGTGGCTATTCTAACGGATACAGTTTTGAAAAAACCTTGCGTAGCAGCATCATTTGCAATAAAATGCATTTATAAACGCGTAGTGAACATTAACTTAAACTGTTCAAACATTGTTCCAAAATTTAACATGAATAAAAACATATGCGTTTTACATGTTACATAGTAGCATTCTTACCTTGTAATATTGATTTTACATGGTCACGAAATACTCTTCAAATCCTGACAAGGTTAAATTAGCTTTAAAAATGAAGCTTCATTACAACTGATAATTTGGGCTCTAAGCCGAGTCTACCATGGCACTTGAAGACCCGAGCCAGAGCTCAAGGTGTGTTTGAAAGAGTGGAGTCCTGTGTATAGAGAAAATGTTGGTTCGGCTCTTAAAAGCTCTTTTCCAAAACAACAAACATTAATATTACAACAAGTGAAGTCACAGTACATTATTCTGCTAATGGGAAATGCAAAATGTACAATGTCTGAGTAAATATTAGGGAGTCGCAAACTTTTATTGCTAGGTTCTTGACAGTTGATTCTGGCTTGTTATCGGAAGAGCCGAACAGAGTCGAGCAGTACCTATGTAATAACCGGTGACGCAGCTGCATGGCGCAACTTCCTAACACCATGCCCATACGACCCCGGCTATCGTAACCTCAAGGGTGGAC
>JASANE010025394.1:0-38804 GCA_030248225.1 Trileptium ribeirensis | reverse complement strand
TAATATACAGGCGAAAATTTTGAGGAGACGCCCACCCCATTCTACTCCCGGTATCAGTTTGACTTCGGCAGCGCGGAGTTCGGTCGACTCTACTGACCGGCTCCGACGCAGGATTTTGCGTATTAATCCGTCCACTTGTTTTCACTTGCTCGGTGGTTTCTTTTTCCTGCTTTCCTCGCTTTTCGCTTCGTACGGGATCGATCGTTAAGATTTCCGCGTAGGTATACACCTCGCGAAGGGGGTTCAGCTGGTGCTACCCCAGAAGCATTGTAGCAAGAACGAGAATTAGAAAGGATCGGCGTGTGCAGGGGCTCAGTTTCCTGCTGTGTGAACTGTAACAGTCCTTTAGAATAGGTAACCAGTGAATTTATCATGTCCCCTTTGTATAAACAGAATCTTTAACTTTTGGAATTCAACCCGTGGGTCAAGAAGAAATGCTACACACAGACCCCCACATAGAATACATATCTAGGATCGAATTCCGAAGTGGAGGTGCGCAGGTGACTGAGGGGACGCGGGCTTGCCCAACATGGGGAAGATTCACCAGTCAAGTCGAAGTCCGTCTGATTCCCCGTGGTCTTAGGTAAGGTACGATAAAATGGACGCTTCTCGTCCAAGTTTTACATGAATTGCTTCTTTTGAGGGAGGTTCAATAAATTTTCCTGAGTCGACCACGGTAAAATTTCTTGGACGTGCATACCACGAAATATGGCGTGTTCGATGATTTGTTTTGGCGGTTTTCCAAATTTGCAGTTTAGTTGATCGATCCATGCTCATGCCGTGTTTGGGCTTGGACAGAAACGCAAATTAGGGACGGAGGACTAGCCTCCGTCGGGCTTTAGGAAGCCCTCAAAATTTCTTCCATTTCCTCGAGTTAAGAAAATTTGGGATCACAAAAGACTAAACAAATTCTAGGGACGTTAACTTGAGCTTGAGGTGTTTGCTGTTTCATGTTATCTAGGAATCGTCTCGGCATAGATGTTTAAATTTGATTCTAAAGCGAATATTGGTAGGCATCTCATTTGTACGACAGTGTCATTAGGACGACTGACCGGAGTGTCTTCAGGTGTCTTCTTGCCCCGTGTAACCAAAATGAGCTGGAGGATCACGCCCCCCAGCTGAGCAAAAATCCGACGACTTCGATCTGTGACGATGGTGCATCGTTTGGTGGTGACTCGCCAGTTTTGACTACAAATAACTATATGGCTAAAATAATTAAATTTACTGGTGTTCACCATAGCACCACGCAATGGTATTCCCTGGAGACCATTGTCTAAAGGAAACAGAATTAACGCTAGCCCCTGCGCCATCACTAGATGTAGGCTTTGCGGGAGAAACACATCGTGTCCCCGCCTTCAAATAAAATTTTCTTACTTTCTAAAAATAAAGAAAACTTACCTCCTCGCCCGGGCCATTTAGGCCCCGAATCGGGCGAGTGCAAAACCCCTTTTTCTTTTGGAGCGAGTTGATCGCTGAGTTTAGCTTTTCTTTGATTTTAACTCGGTTTGCCCGTTAGGCTATGTACTATGTATGCTCAGTTTCCCTTTCTCTACAGTTTCAGTATCAGCCAGTGCTGTTTTCCCAGTTAGTGAGTTGAACCTGCACGGAGAATTTAAGTCCGCTGCAGTTTTACACGTCTTAACCATTCAGCCATAGGAACACACCAACGTTTACTATTACATTGGTGATAATTCAACTGCACTACAATGCAGTTGAGACACTGCAACATTGCAGTGAAATAGAAAAGATAGGCGTTAGGGAGAGTCAAAGGACCAACAACCAAAGAAAGAAACAAAGGACCCAAATGCGTCCCGGGCCGATTGCCCAGGGCCCAAATAACTCAAATGACCCCAATAGGTAGGAAATGAGGCTAACTTAGCCTTCGGATAGGTGCGGTCTGCTAAAAAAGGGACTCGCCTCATCACCCAAAACCCGACATCAAATTCGAAGAGAAACCAACCGGCCGGACGATCATCTCGCAAGTTGTTTACAAGGACGCCTCATGCCATGTTGCACCCCGTCCGCGTCCCGTCGGCCTAAATTAAAGGGAACTGTTCCATTTTTGCCCCCCCCCGTCTTCGTCGTTCGGTCAGTCGTACGTTTAGGTAGAAACTGTCGTCAAATACGATAGGATGGAAGCATTTATAGGCGCCAATGCAAGTGTATCTTGAGGATAGACGATCAGACGCCCTTCGTCCGATGTTGTAGGCAATGTTGTTTCGAGCAGTGTTCCGACCATGCTGTAGAGCTCGCGTAGTCAGCCCCGAATATCGTTTTTCCACAGCCCCGCTTAGTTAGTCGTCGCCCAGAGCGACTCGCGTTAAGGAGCGATTTCTGAAGCACTCTAGGGCCCCTGCTTAGTGCGCTGCATAGCTGAGTAGTTCGCTAACACTGAGTTGAAGCAGGGATAACCGCCCCTAGTTCGCAACTTGGCGAATATCTGCACGCTCCTCCCTTGTTCTCCTTTTAACACCCCACGCCGTCATTCTGTGTTGAACCGCAGCGACCACAGCAAGATATTACTAGGGTTTATTTGGAACACTCGTCCCTTCGTTAAGCGTTGATCTTTGTCAATAAACGTTGTATTTTAACACACCGAGTACCGCCTTGTTTTCACCGAGACGATAGAAGCTTTCTTTGCTGGTTTGTCCGCCCGGACGAGCAGGTGCTACCCGTCATGGCTTGTGGGCGAGAATGTCACAAGCACTGGCGGGCAGAGCCTTCTGTCACTGCTATTTACGCTCTAAGGAAATAACCGGGTAACACGAGCAAAATTTTATTAATGAATGACCGATACTCAAAATTTGTTAGGAACACACTCGATTCGAACGAGTTAAAACTTCCACTGGTCAAGGTGCCAGTGCGCTCACTTAGAATTTACTGAAAAGAGCAGGCCACGCCATTGATAATCCGACATTAAACACTCAGGGCTCGTCGGAACCCTGTGGGGGCCACATAGGTCAATGCTCTAACACGGAGCATATCGCGATCTTAACTGGGTAACTCGTCTCGAGCTTCAAATTTCTAGGGACACTTCCACGTTTCATTTCAACACTTATCACACTAAAATAGAACTAAACAACTTCCGATGAGTCTAAGATAGGGAATAGCGGCTAGGCTCCATGACCTGCGAGCAGGTGTCGGTGCTAGCCTCCCTGGGGGACCTCAGAAATCATACCCGATACTAGACACGTGCACAACCCTTCGGGCGGGGTCCGAACACACCCCGTGAAGCGCGCCTGCGGCCTGCTAAGCTGCGTAGCTTCTTGGGTCTGACTAAGAATAGGATTAAAATTTGGTATTCACGGTCCACCCTTGAGGTTACGATAGCCGGGGTCGTATGGGCATGGTGTTAGGAAGTTGCGCCATGCAGCTGCGTCACCGGTTATTACACAAGTAAACCAGCAAATTACTTCTTTCGTCGATGCTATGCTAATATGCTTTATGAGACGTTGCTGTAATTTTACTAGAATGTTTTCTGTTCCAAATCTATCTGTTCCAAATCTATTGCATATTTCTATGTAAAAACAGAGTTATTCAGAGAAAAGACGATCAGCAAGTAAACCAGCAAATTACTTCTTTCGTCGATGCTATGCTAATATGCTTTATGAGACGTTGCTGTAATTTTACTAGAATGTTTTCTGTCCCAAATCTATAGCACATTTCTATGTAAAAATAGAGTTATTTAGGGAAAAGACGATCAGCAAGTAAACCAGCAAATTACCTCTTTCGTCGATGCTATGCTAATATGCTTTATGAGACGTTGCTGTAATTGTACTAGAATATTTTCTGTTCCAAATCTATCTGTTCCAAATCTATAGCATATTTCTATGTAAAACAGAGTTATTCAGAGAAAAGACGATCAGCAAGTAAACCAGCAAATTACTTCTTTCGTCGATGCTATGCTAATATGCTTTATGAGACGTTGCTGTAATTTTACTAGAATGTTTTCGGTTCCAAATCTATCTGTTCCAAATCTATTGCATATTTCTATGTTAAGGACAAAGTTATTCAGAGAAAAGACGATCAGCAAGTAAACCAGCAAATTACTTCTTTCGTCGATGCTATGCTAATATGCTTTATGAGACGTTGCTGTAATTTTACTAGAATGTTTTCTGTCCCAAATCTATAGCACATTTCTATGTAAAAACAGAGTTATTTAGGGAAAAGACGATCAGCAAGTAAACCAGCAAATTACCTCTTTCGTCAGTCGCCATGCTTATGCTAATATGCTTTATGAGACGTTGCTGTCAATTGTACTAGAATATTTCTGTTCCAAATCTATCTGTTCCAAATCTATAGCATATTTCTATGTAAAACAGAGTTATTCAGAGAAAAGACGATCAGCAAGTAAACCAGCAAATTACTTCTTTCGTCGATGCTATGCTAATATGCTTTATGAGACGTTGCTGTAATTTTACTAGAATGTTTTCTGTTCCAAATCTATCTGTTCCAAATCTATAGCATATTTCTATGTAAAAGACAGAGTTATTCAGAAAAAACAATCAGCAAGTAAACCAGCAAATTACTTCTTTCGTCGATGCTATGCTAATATGCTTTATGAGACGTTGCTGTAATTTTACTAGAATGTTTTCTGTTCCAAATCTATCTGTTACAAATCTATAGCATATTTCTATGTAAAAAACAGAGTTATTCAGGGAAAAGACGATCAGCAAGTAAACCAGCAAATTACTTCTTTCGTCGATGCTATGCTAATATGCTTTATGAGACGTTGCTGTAATTTTACTAGAATGTTTTCTGTTCCAAATCTATTGCATATTTCTATGTAAAAAACAGAGTTATTCAGAGAAAAGACGATCAGCAAGTAAACCAGCAAATTACTTCTTTCGTCGATGCTATGCTAATATGCTTTATGGGACGTTGCTGTAATTTTACTAGAATGTTTTCTGTTCCAAATCTATCTGTTCCAAATCTATTGCATATTTCTATGTAAAAACAGAGTTATTTAGAGAAAAGACGATCAGCAAGTAAACCAGCAAATTACTTCTTTCGTCGATGCTATGCTAATATGCTTTTTGAGACGTTGCTGTAATTTTACTAGAATGTTTTCTGTTACAAATCTATCTGTTCCAAATCTATAGCATATTTCTATGTAAAAACAGACTTATTCAGGGAAAAGACGATCAGCAAGTAAACCAGCAAATTACTTCTTTCGTCGATGCTATGCTAATATGCTTTATGAGACGTTGCTGTAATTTTACTAGAATGTTTTCTGTTCCAAATCTATCTGTTCCAAATCTATAGCATATTTCTATGTAAAAACAGAGTTGTTCAGGGAAAAGACGATCAGCAAGTAAACAGAAAATTGCTTCTTTCGTCGATGCTATGCTAATATGCTTTATAAGACGTTAGTGTAATTTTACTAGAATGTTTTCTGTTCCAAATCTATCTGTTCCAAATCTATAGCATATTTCTATGTATAGATTTGTATCTTAAGCTGATCATTTTATTACTCCAAAGCTAAAATATAATCTTGAACTTATATCAACTATGTAGGTACTCCAATTCGTGTTGGTTTTCCGAGAATTAGTATAGTATATCAAAGAAGCAGCGCACATACAAAGCTATGTGCATAACTACATTCTATTATTAACTCCGATTATATATGCGTTGTCTAAAAAATTTGCTGAAATAGTTAAGTTGATGAAGTGGTATTTTATCAAATTTTTGATAATTCAATTAATGTCTGATGACAGATGAAACTCGAACACCTGGCGCCACATTTAGATTTTGTACCGGATTTAATACAGAAACTATGTATATTCTCCAATTTAATGCGCTAAACGTCTAGCGGCAGTGACAAATAAATGAGCTATTGAGTTTATGGGTATATTTTACAACGCCTTTGCTTTTTGAAAAGTGATCATATCATCGTTTGCATTGACAAAAAGTGCTGGGTAAAATGACCGTCATTGAGTAATACCTATGGTTTGTAAAAGTTCGTCGAATATTTGGCGAGAAAACTTAAAGATCGCCTTACATACAGCAAATAATAAATTAGTTCAGAGGGGCACTAAACAATTTAACTGAATGCTCCACTCCTTACAGATGTATTCGTTTGGATTAGAAGTAATGCATTACGATCCTCAAATAATATTTGCCGCTATTATATTTGCAACTACACAATAAATTTTCACTTTCAAACAATTGCAATCTCGTCAGCCTAGTTAGATATTAGACATAGATGCGATTCCGCATCACTTTCCACCGTGTAAAACCATTTTCAGAGTTGGCTGAAATATATTAAAAATGTATGAATGCGGGACAATAATATCGATCATTGCGTTTCGTTTGGTGTCTGTTAAGTTGATAACCTATGGTTTCACGTATATGTGAGTTTTGTTTCCCAACATCAAATGTCAGTTGTCATTTGTCAAACGTCAAATAAATTGCACTTCTGCAATGAGTGAGTAACTGCTGTATTTATTTGTTTGCCTATATCAGATATGTATATCCGCTCTTACGCCTAAATGGCACATTGATTTATACGCTGGCTCTGTGTTAACATACCGTCACATTTGAAAAATTAAATTCAAAATTACAATGATTGTGTAAATAAAACGACTAGCTGCAATCATGTGTGTATGTAAAGTCGAGATCGTCGTGTACAAATTTACATTTCTACGCTGGAATACGTATGAATATATCTTTCTCAAAGTCCCAGTTATCGAAGGATGTAACCATGGCGTCTGGGGTCTGATTGACCTTCGGCCTCCCAAGTGGGTTGGTAGAAGGAGGTGGAGAGCGGTGACGGTTAAAAAAGTTGTAAAATTTGACTACTTTTAGTGCTAAAATTTGCAACCTTTTCCTCCAGTACAATCGCGAAGAATTAATAATTTACATAATCTGGGAATAAAACAAGGGTAATTTCAGTTAAAAAATAACCATCGTATTAAACCGGCTAAATAGCACTATATAACCTGATCGTTCATTCCCAACAGATAAAAACCTTACTTTGTACAAATTTTCAAAATTTGAATTGTGGGTATTTTTTTTGAACTTTGGCTCACAAATCGAAAACCAATGTTCTGATAAAAATGCGCAATCACTAAAGTTATATCTATCTATGAGAGGGTTACGCGGGTCTCTACTTTTCGATCCGATGTCTCTGACAAGAATAAAAGCTTGGAATAAGTTACAACACTTTCGCTTTATGACAGTTTGAGCTAGTTGAGGGTCAACTAATTTAAAGCTATACGACTCTTAGCATAGCGTTGCAAGGCAATTATATATACAACCTATATATTGTTTTTGTTAATGCAAAATTCTTGTAACCAACTGTTCTCTGAATTATAAGCCTCGTTAACTTATGCCTGCAGTATGAATACATTTTTTCAATAACTAGTATCCCAAGTAAAAGTACAGAAAGGACACTACAATTAATTTACTATATATTCATTACCGTTGGGTTTATACTCGGTAATAGCAACCATAAATTCTTCATCTGCTGCTGCGTAACCTTTGAGCAATCTGAACAACTGCTAGTCCAATCTTTGTGATTTTTCAGTGGTTAAAAAACCAGGACGCGTGGGCAAGGATATCAAGGATAAAAAATTTTTACTATTTTGGTGAAAAATTTACCAAGTTTTCCTTTCGGTGAAAAATTTAACAAGTTCTCCTTTCAATTTTTGTGAAAAATTTACCGTCCCGCAGAGTTAAAACCCACAAAAACTGGGTTTGAAAACAATGAAACCAACGTTATTAACGAATAAAGTAATCCTATAATGCTACTGTTTACCCACAGAAACGAGAGACTGCATAGAGGCTGCATCGAGTTGAAAAATATCAACCCGACCCGATCCAACAATAAACCCAATAACCGGCTATAAAAAGCTATACAGTAAAAAGCTGCATGAATTGTCTTTTACAGCTCGCCATAAGAGACTTTTGTCTATTACAAATGCCCGAAACAGACAGAAATCTCTAACAGCGAACTAAAACGGACTTATGTCTCTTTCACTTAGGCGTAACAGATTTTTGTCTCTTTCAGCTAGCTACAAGAAACTATAGTCTCTTATAACCAGCTATAAGAGACAAATGTCTCTTACAGCTATCCGTATGGTTTTGAAGTCTCTTACGGTTGGCTTTAAGAGACTTTTGTCTTTAATAACAATGTATTACAAACTAAAATCTGTTATAACTGTCCTTAAGATATTTTTATCTCGTATGGCCAGTAGTTAAAGACTTTTGTCTTTTGTGGCCAGCCCTAAAAGACAATTATCTCTTACAGGCAGCTGTAAGAGACTAAAATATCTTACAGTTGTCTGTAAGAGATTAAAATATCTTACAATTGACTATAAGAGACAAAAGTGCCTTATAGCTATCTATATTAAACTAAAATATCATACAGCCAGCCTTAAGAGATTTTTGTCTCTTACGGACGGCTGTAAGAGACAAAACTGCCCTGTTTTGTACGCATTTTTCTGTGAAAGCTGTACAACTGGTGGACATGGCATATCCGCTCCGACACGGCTATGACTCTTCGATAAAATAAGGCCCTTGCGAGTACTTGTTCTCTTCCTGGGCGTAGTCGAGGTGGTATGAATGAATAGCGGGGAACCTTCCCGGGTCCCAGGGTTGTGATTGTAGGTGCGAACTCGGAGTCCGGTCCCAATAATATTAATCGTTCCTCGTTGGGCAGTCCCTGCAGAGTTAAGGGTTCTACCTTTTCTTCAGTAGGACCCTTGGAAAATATCTTTCTTAGCGCGCGATGAAGATTGTGTTGGGTATTGGTTGGCGTGCTTAGTGGATGCGTGGCTTGTTCAGGTAGTGCTATCGGATCGTCATTAAGTTCTGTGGTGGGGTTCACGTCATCGGGGTCCCAAAGCGGTCTAATTCGCAATGATCTAGGTGTAGCCAGTGTTTGTTCAATTATGTCCATCAGGTTGACCGGCAATCCGGTCTTTCCGTATCCAATTTCCTTTACTACGTCTCTACTTAGGTAACACGTTACTACCGCTGGTTGTGTTGCTGGGCGTTCTGCAATTCGGTTGGTTGCTCGGGCGGATTCACTCGTTCCTAGTACGATGGGCGTCACGATCACGATATTCGAGCCTACGCTATTGGTTACTGGTTCCCTTGGTTCGGTATTTACTTCCCTTGGTTCACTTAGTACCATTCCCTTATCATTTCTGCTCAAGATTGGGCTCATTATGCGTCGTTCACAATAAGTTGCGTGCACTCACTGCACACGGTTACGCGAGAACCGCAGTGCTCGTTACATTAGAGTTGTCGCTACAACGTAATGACAATGTTGTCAGTCACTACAAGCTTCGTGCAACAGCTGACATTTCTAAACGATGCTTGTAGCGACTATAGCAATTGGTGTTACACTGCTTGTAACAACATTGTTTAAAGTTGCACGTACAGTGTAACGACAACAAAAATCACCACACCACGGTGTAGCGACTAATAATGTCTTTGCACTAGAACTGTAACAGAAACCGTAGTAGCTGCACGCTGGTTTACCAACGTTTTAAACTAATGCACGCAATGTTTGTTACGTAAACCCATATTGTTGAACGCTGGTGCAATAAGCAGAGAATCTTTGCATTTGCACTGTTCTTATGCACAGTGAGTAGTAACTAGCGAACCACCGCGCTATGATATCCATATAGCTCGAGGGGTTGCATAGATATTTTTTGGTGTAATTTGGCTCATTGAAAAACAATATTTTGCCCGCCGTACAGCTTAACCATGAAAAAGCAGCATACAGTCATGTCTGCAGATACATAACGGACATTTCTTAAACAAAATGAGACAAAAACAGCTCGATAGCTGCAGTGCGGCTGCCAGATTTTGCCGTATTCGTGTATTTTTGGCATCATGGGTCAATTTAATATCTTCTTTTGGTACAAATCCTATATGCCAAAATGCCAAAAATACACGAAGACGGCAAAATCTGCGCAGCCGCTGCAGCTATCGAGCTGTTTTTGTCTCATTTTGTTGAGAAATGTCCGTTATGTATCTGCAGGAATGACTGTATGCTGCTTTTTCATGCCTTCAGCTTGTAATGGGCGGCAAAATTCGTTTTTCAATCGGCCCAAATACACCAAAATATTGATGACCTCTTGAGCTATATGGATATCATAGCGCGGTGGTTCGCTAGTTACTACTCACTGTGCATAAGAGCAGTAAGAACAGTACAAATGCAAAGTTCTCTGCCTATTGCACCAGCGTTCAACAATATGGGTTTAAGTAACAAACATTGCGTGCATTAGCCTAAATTGTTGGTACACCAGCGTGCAGCTACTACGGTTTCTCGTTACAGCTCTAGTGCAAAGACATTATTCCTCGCTACACCGTGGTGCGACGATTTTTGTTGTCGTTACACTGTACGTGCAACTTTAAACAATGTTGTTACAAGCAGTGTAACACCAATTGCTACATTCGCTACAAGCATCGTTTAGAAATGTCAGCTGTTGCACAAAGCTTGTAGCGACTCACAACATTGTCATTACGTTGTAGCGACAACTCTAATGTAACGAGCACTGCGGTTCTCGCGTAACCGTGTGCAGTGAGTGCACGCAACTTATTGTGAACGACGCATTATTGCACGATTACCATGATTATCCACACCAGAAACATTTCGGCACTCGGCTCAATTTTGTCTCCGTGTGGCTCGGAACCCTTTTCACTCACAAGCGGCACAGCCTTTCTTCCCGGTTTTACATACACGCTGGAGGCATCGGTTCCGGCCGACTCAGATTCGAACGCACACATGCTCACCTGCCGGTTGGATTGACTATGTAATGACTAATAGACGCAAACCGCAGTTTCCGACCTGGTCAGATCCCACGGCCCCTACAATTGGGGATCGGGGTCGATACCAGCTTCATCCTAAATAGAACTCACAATTTTGAACGGAGCTCGGGCCATCGGGACGGCTCACTTCCCAACGCCTCCCTTCTCTTGGCCAGTGTCCTCTACGGTCTTCCCCGGCCTCTAAAGAATCTAGGGTACACATACGCTCTCGAATTTTGAACGGAGTTAGGACAATCGGGCTGACCCGTTTCCCGAAGGTCTCCATCGCACCTGACCAGTGTCCTTTACGGTCTTCCCCGGTCGGTTTAAACGCTACAGGGGCCTCACACGGCCGCCCTAAATTGGTGGGAGCCAGTTTAGTATCGGATGCATCCACTCAGTTCCTTGGTTCATTTAGTTCCCTTGGTTCTCGATTCCCTTCCGTTAGGTTACTCGGTATTCCATTCCATCTACTAGGTTCCGCTAGTCCATCAGGTTCCATTGAGTCCACTAGTTCCTCCGCAGGTTCTTCTGGTTCCGCTACACATACACAATTTTGAATAAGACTATGAAAGTTCGCGGGTTCACCAGGTTGTACCGTGCCGGCGTTAGAGCCATCGCCTGACACGCGACCCCTATTAAATTTGCCCCCGAAGTCTCAAAAATGGCGTTTTCTTCTATGTTTCATTTCACTTGGTTTTGTTTCATTGCCTCCATAAAGTTCCTTATGTTCTGCATCCCACTAAGTCCATTTATGTTTCCTCTGATATGCAGCCGCCTGAGATGGGTTACACGTGCCAGCGTTTGGGTCATTGCTAGACACGGATGCCCTATTAATCGGCCCCCGAAGTCCGAACGGCCATCTCCCATATTTCTCACTCGGCATATCAGATACATTAGGTTTCTTTGGTTCCATTAGTTCCTCAACTCCTCCTCCCCTCTCACTACTCTCGGTATCTCGGTTTCCATCACTTCGCGCTGACTCCATTTTGGGATATACATATAAATCGGTCGGCCGACCATTACTCACAGGGTCACGAGCCACACCCTGCGCGCTAGGGGTCGGAGACAGTGAAACCGAGCGCCGCTCGGTTTTATAATTGGCTTGTCGCTTATCACGCCCTACTTCTGCTGTGTCGATTAGTTCGCTGTCAATTGCGTTGTACTCTCTATTGTCGCCCCACGACCTGATCGCTTGCGGCAATACTCGTGCTGGTGTTCTGTTCGTTTTCAATAGGTTCAGTTGATATGGAGTTGGTTCGGGTTCAAATTCGCACTGGCCTTCCTTTTCTACTTCACTATTTGGGTCCTCGTTTGCGTATTTTGCGCAGTCTCTAGTGATCATTGCGTTAATTTGTGCCGATCGGGCACTCAAACCTGCTCCCGCGCGTTCCTTTAAGATTGACATTTCGTGTCGCATGACATCCAAACGATGCGCGAGCTCGGGGTCACCTGCTCGAGTTACTGACATAACTCCTGCGTTGCGGCGACTCGATGATTCATTTTGACTCATGGGCGCATGCGAAGGCCTTACTCGAGGGGCTGCCCCTACTTGATGTGCGTTGTTCCAGCCGTTGCTAGGTGTGCGCGGGCGGAATGGTGTTGCTTCAGCTGACAATGGTTGTGATGGGCCGGTATAACGTACGCTGGGTGCAGCATTATAGCTATTATACCAATTGTTGGGTCCGTTTGTATCGCGGCCACGCGATCGGTTGTAGTATTCAGTTCGGCCATAGTGTCCGTATGTATCCGGAGCAGGTTCAGGGCGGTAATATCCTTGCTGACTGTACCCTACAGGTCCTCGCTGATGGTTCCATTCATAGCGTCGCGAAGATGGGCCTGCTCCTCGGTGCTCAATTACTCGGTATCGGGGGCGGTTGCTGTACTGCGGGGGTGCGCTAGGATAAGCGTTAATGGGTGCGGGCGCATTCTGCATGTAGCCTGGGGCTGCACGTGTTGACAAGCGGGTGCATTCGTTTAGGAGTGGGTCGTACACGTCGGTTCGATAGTACGGGCATTCCCGTGCAAAATGTCCTATAAAACCGCATCGAAAGCATTGGTGCCTACAGGTGCTGCTGGAATAGCGTTAGCGCCGGCTGCCGGGGTCACACTATTCTGCATCATCGCGTTCAGCTGGTGCTGTTCGGTGCGTTTATCTAGCAGGTCAATAAGCCGAGCGATCGTGGCGTCGCTACTGGCTGCAGTGCGTTTATTCTCATCTAAAGCTTCGCGGATTTGATCTACCAATTGGATATTCTCACCTCCTTGTGACATGCAGTTTACCGTTTTAGACCGGCTGCTTTTGCGAACCGGTATCCCTATTACCTCTTTCTGAGAAGCTAAGATAGCGTCCTCCTTATATTTAAGCTTGTCCATCATGTGCTTAAAAGACGGGTATGTCTTTCCTATTACGCCAGATTTAAGTTCCCGTCGTAGTCCTTGTCGGAGAAATTTTTGTAATAGGGCGTCGCGTTGTTCACCCTCGACCTCCGGGAACGCTTTGTCCACTAGATTCTGCAAGTCAAGTCCGTACAAGGCAACCGATTCACGTTCCCCTTGCACGCGCATGCGTAGCGTTATCAAAGCGTCCTCGTCGCGTTGCGATGACGAATACATGAAGCCCATGTTATAACAGAGGGCCTCATAGGTTTGTTTTTGACAGTCGGGGAAGCTTTCGTATATCTTGAGGGCTTCCCCCTTTAGGACAGTTGGAAAACAAATAAATTTCTGGTCCAGTGTCCACCCGTTCGCGTCGGTCAGGTTGTCATATGTAGCCAACCAGGCTTCAAAGTCCTGTCCATCGGCTCCTGAAAATGGTGGGATATCCCGCACTTGAATGATGGGAGCCGTCGTTGTTCGTTGCGTCAACTCCTGCAGAATTGCAACTAGAGGGTCTCCCGAAGCGACAGGACTTGGCCCATTTGTACTACCAGCCGTAGTGGCAGCGCCACCTCCTATATTGGTTGTTCCCGCTGCGCTACTGACTGGCGTTCTATTCGCGCTCGCTGGCAAGGACATTTTTGATCCGAATTTGATTATCAATCCCTACTTGTTTCAATTTGTGTGGCGTCCGTGGTCCCAGTCTGACGTGGGTACGGATGATATAATATATAATTGGCTATATGTGTTTACCTCGGAATCTCTACTGTTGAGCAATATTTCAGTTCCCTAAAATACTCGTGTATTTATTCCTTAGGTATGCGACTGGCAGTGTAAAATTTTCGCTTCGCTTGATGCACACTGGCACTCTTAAACGCCTATACAAAGTGACTTATTAACTCTTAGTAGACCCAACTGATACTGGCATCAATTTCTTAGACCACCTTGCAGACTACGCCAAAAAATCACTTGGGTCAGTGTGTGCAGTTAGACTAGGACAATGGGCTTAGATTGACGCCAGCGGCAATTTATGCTCTTTTGGCCACACTTTCTCTAAGTCCACTGCGTACCTACCAAGCGAGTACCAGAGCCTACACAGTCTACAACGCCCCAAAAATGCCCCTATAGACCCAGGTCTTGATCAAACTATCACAAGGCCTCTAGAATCACCGGTGGTTTGCTCTAATCCACGTAATACTCAACTAGGACGTACGTGCAATAAACGATTATTCACTGATCCACCATTTTGGGAACCTGGCGAGCGTACAACCCACTATTCAAGTTACTACAAACAAACTATTTTACGAAAACAAAATATTCTACGAATTTACAGTCAACACCATATACTGACCATGAATAAATTGTTGTAATGAGTCCTTTATTGATGCTGATCGCTCCACACCAGTGTCGATACGTTCCAAATTAAGGCACTCAGCTGGGTTCGGCTTGGGCTGATTGTCGACGCGGTCCGAATCGAGGACGGTGTGAGGGATGGCGTCGTCGCTGTGCGTTGATGGCACGCTATCGAACCGAAGCGCACAATTTGTCGGACCGAAATCCCAAACACGACGTAGACACGCAGCCAATTAATTGTTGACAGTCCCGGTGCTGCACCTGTTCGCTAATAAACAAGGCGAATTGTCCAGTAAGCAATTGTTAAAAGTAAATTATTTTTTTCCTTTTTACGTAGTTCGCTATCAATTCCGGGCAAGCGTACAGCGTATTGGTAGTAATCTGCAGTCACTAACGGCGTTAGAATTGCTGACAATTACTAGGTCTTCGACTAACAACAAATATCGCACGACTAACAACGAACCTGAAAAACACAATTTAAGTCATCCCAAACAAACATCGACCGGTCCTTTACATACCGACGCCAACTGAGCGGCCTTAACATACAATATCTTCAGCCCGACTTCGTATAAGTTTCTTCTTTTGACTCAAAAATTACTCCAAGTTCATGCGGTCCGAGAACAGATGGTAGCCCTGCGAGACTAAATTTTCCCCTTTTTTGGCTTATGCGTGGCACGGTTTAGAGACAAAGCTTAAGTTTCTTTTCTTAGAACAGCGGGTCCTGGTTTAAAATCGATCTAGTTCGCCTACTAACATTCACGCGCAGAATTTTATTATTCGGTTTCCCTTTTTTGAATAAACGAAACAACAATTATGATTTAAAAGCATCACCCAATGGGGTGCACACAAAGGTATGCCTATACATATATATATAACAAAATGGATCCCGAGTTCCGGGCCACACGGTACCTATGTAACAAAACCCCGTGCTGCGAACCACCCTTTTGCTCTTTATTTCTGTGTGTGCAATTCTTCGGCGTATGCGCTGGGATCGGCCCAGGGCGACTATTTTGCGTACCACCTAAAAATTCCTGTAATATCCGTCCACCCCTGGCTCCTCCGAACGCACACGCTCTCCTCGCAACAATCATAACATCGTACAATATAATACGCAAAACATTTTACAAATATAATTAGGGATCAATTTATTTCGCCAGGATCGACCGGACACCCCTAACCATGATGCTTGTCTCTTACGTTCGGCACCAAATTCATCCCGGGCACCTTCGGGCGGTGGAGTGTGACCTTACAAGTACGGCACAAACGGCCCAAGTCAAGCTGAGGGGCGTAACGTTATATCGTTGAAAAAGGAACAGCTTAGTGCGGGGGGTTCGGGGGGCGGCAGCCCCCCGACTTAGGCTCAGTTATAATCTAGGGGCCATATAAAGGTCGAAGCTTAGGCTAAGGCTTAGGCTTAGGCTTAGTATATGTAGAACGACATACCAGCCTATGACGTCACGCCCCTCAGCTTGACTTGGGCCGCACAAACAATGTACAATTGTTTATTTGTACAACAAATGAATAGTACATGATAATATCAATTCATATAGAGGCCACACTCCGCCGGTATCCGGTCGTCCGTTTCCCTTGTTCCCTTACAAAATTTGGTGCGTTGTATGCGCTTTACGAATTCGATGAAATTCGGGCTGTTACAGTCTACATCACGTTCCAGAGACGTAAGTGCTTCGCAAGCGGTAAGGGTGTCATCCGGCCTAAACCGCCTTAAGTATCCGTTGGCCAGCAACAGTGGTCACGACGCTGCCTGCGCTTCACACGGTTTCCATGGATCAAGCAGTTTACGCCGCCTTAAGTAAACATTGGCCAACAACAGTGAGTGGGACCCAATGCTGCCTGCGCTTTATCCAGTCTCAATTGATCGAGCAGTTTAAACCACCTTAAGTAGACATTTGCCAGCAACAGTAAGTGGGTCCCGACGATGTCTGCGCTTCAACCTGTTTCAATCGGTCGAGCAGTTTAAACCACCTTAAGTAAACATTGGCCAGCAACAGTGAGTGCGTCCCGACGCTGCCTGCGCTTCACCCAACCTCAATCGATCGAGTAGTTTAAACCACCTTAAGTAAACATTTTCTAGCAACAGTAAGTGGGTCCCGATGCTACCTGCGCTTCACCCAGTCTCAATCGATCGAACAATTTAAACAACCTTAAGTAAACATTGGCCAGCAACAGTGAATGGGTTCCGACACAGCCTGCGCTTCACCCAGTCTCAATCGACCGAGCAGTTTAAACCACCTAAACACTTTGGCTGCGTTCCTGGATTTTGCTACTGTTAGCTGTCTGCGATTGAAATAAAATCAGGTCAGCCATTTATGTGCTTAGAGTGTTCCAACAATCACATGAGCTAGATAATCGTCAACCAGCCAGTAATAGTGACAAAGTGAACATTTGTTATGCGTCGTTCACAGAGAGCTGCGTGCTCGAAAAGCACACCGTAAGCTATTGCAAAGGCGATATATTTTCGTTATATTATTGCATAGTGTAATGATTTTCTGTTTTTGGTTCCAGCAATAGCGTTGCGCATAAATATTGATGTAGCAATAA
Source organism: Trileptium ribeirensis (assembly GCA_030248225.1). Classification (NCBI taxonomy): domain Eukaryota; kingdom Metazoa; phylum Nematoda; class Enoplea; order Enoplida; family Thoracostomopsidae; genus Trileptium; species Trileptium ribeirensis. The sequence continues at coordinate 21,749 of JASANE010025394.1, read as the reverse complement.
CGTTTGGTTTTGATGCACCCAACAAAGAAACTATATTATTGTTGCAACATCAATAGGTTGCTCAATGTCATTGTAGCGACAACAGAAACTAACATAAATACAGCGACAATAGTTTTCTCGTAGCATGTTATTGGTGCATCCCTCCAGTTTGTTATTGCTGCTCCCTCCAGTATGATATTGGTGTCCCCTCTAGTTTGCTATTGGTACCTCCCCAGTTTGATAGCGGTGCCCCCTTCAATTTGATGGTGGTGCCCCTCCAGTTTGATATTGGTGCCCCCTCCAGTTTGATAGTGGTGTTCCCCTCCAGTTTGATAGTGGTGTCCTCCTCCACTTTGATATTGGTGTCCCCCTCCAGTTTGATATTGATAGCCCCCTCCAGTTTGTTACCGGCGCCCCCCTCCAGTTCGATAGTGGTGTCCCCTCTAGTTTGCTATTGGTGTCCTCCTCCAGTTTTTTATTCGGTTCCCTGCTCTCAGCTTGTATAGTGATGTCTCCCTCCATGTTTGATGGTGGTGTCCCCATCCAGTTTGATATCCTTATGCTAACCTGGGTCCCAGACACAGGCTGGAAAACATAGGTATATGCGAAACCTGGGTCCCCAGACACAGGCTGCAAAACATAGGTGCCCATAAGGCCAGATTTGGCAATGACAACGTAAAAACCACAGTTTTGTCATTTTTACCTGGAAGATGGTGTCGTAGCTGGTTTGTTCAGTTAAAGGGCACATCTTCATCACTTTTGTTACCGCACAAAAACTATCGAAATCCATGCACTGGAATATGAATTATGAGTAACAATGCAGACAAAATAGCGATTGTCTCCTTAGCGCCTTCAGTGGAAACTCCGCTCGCTTCACCTTCTCATTTTCAATAATTTCATAACGTTAAGTTCGACAACGCTGTATTTTTGTTACGTTGTTATTTCTATTTTCAAATTACTTAGTCAAAGTGCAGTGTTATGCAATATGTCATTCAATATTCGTTCATTCAAGTTCATGTTTATTCAGCCTATATGGTTCGTTCATCTATTTCATTCTTATACATAATAATGCACATTAGGCGTTACAATTTCTAAAACATAACTTTTATATTTTTCCTATGTTCTATATTGTATCGAACGGCTCGAATTCTGCGAGACTACAAAGTTTTGAGATATTTCGTTGCTTCCAAAATTGAAAATGAAACTCGCTTTGTATCGATGATTCTAAAACTAAATTAGACACCCCAAATTGTTGACCTATTGCGGAAGCTATACACAGATGGGAGTGATGTTTAATGAGTAGATATCTACACAAAACTGTAGCTCATTATAATGCAGTTGTGTCTGTTGAACACACGGTTTAAAAATATATTTACCCTAGCCGTTTAAGTGTTTCGCAAATTCATCGGAAATTTAATTGTGTATATTGCAAACTAAATTTCGGTATGTAAATAGAGCCGCATTTATGCATTGAGTGACAATGGATGGCCAAGCAATATCAAACTGAATGGGGACACCACCATCAAACTGGAGGGAGGCATCACTGTCAATCTGGAGCGGAGAACCAATAAAAAACTGGAGGAGGACATCAATATCAAACTGTAGGGGGACACTACTATCGAACTGGAGGGGGCGCCGATAACAAACTGGAGGGGCTACCAATATCAAACTGGAGGGTGGCACCAATAAGAAACTGGAGGAGGACACCAATATCAAATTAGAGGGGCCACCAATAACAAACTGGAGGGGGCACCAATATCAAACTGGAGGGGAACATCACTAGCAAACTGGAGGGGAGCACCAATATCAAACTGGAGGGGCACCGCTATCAAAAAGGGGGGTACCAATAGCAAACTAGAGGGGACACCAATATCATACTGGAGGGAGCAGCAATAACAAACTGGAGGGAGGCACCAATAACATGCTACGAGAAAACTGTCATTGTTCAAAGTCACTGCATTTATGTTAGTTTCTGTTGTCGCTACAATGGCATTGAGCAAGCTATTGATTTTGCAACAATAATATAGTTTCTTTGTTGGGTGCATCAAAAGCAAACGTTATTGCAACATTCATATTTATGCGCAACACTATTGCTGGAACCAAAAACAGAAAATCATTACACTCTGAAATAATATAACGAAAATTGTCGCCTTTGCGATAGCTTACGGAGTGCTTTTCGTGCACGCAGCTCTCCGTGAACGACGCATTATTATTTTGTTTCTCAATTTGCTTGCAATATCCCTTCTGATAAACTTTTTCACAACTATTCACATTTTACTGTCGATGGAATCTAATTCAGTTTATCGATACTAACTATGCGGTGTCACCTACCCGTGGGTGACCGTAGCGAACAATGGAAAAAGAACACTAAGAACGGTGCGTTATATGAATTATTTATTGCATTGGTCAACAAAAATGAGTGGGTCCCGACACTGCTTGCGTTTCACCCAGTCTCCATTGATCGAGCTGTTTAAAACGCCTTAAACATTGGCCAGCAACAGTGAGTGGGTCTCGACGCTGCCTGCTTTTTCCCCAGTCTTCATCGATCGAGCAGTTAAAAACGTCTTAAGTAAGCATTGGCCAGCAACAGGGATTGGGTCCCGACGCTGCTGCGCTTCACCAGTCTTCATCGATCGAGCAGTTTAAAACGCCTTAAGTAAACATTGGCCAACAACAGTGAGTGGGTCAGGACGCTGCCTGCTTTTTCCCCAGTCTTCATCGATCGAGCAGTTTAAAACGCCTTTTACACTGTAAAATCATTGAGTCAAATTTAAATCATGCTGAGTCAAATTTGACTTCATCTTGGAGTCACCTCGGGACCGACTCAGAAAGAGTCACGTTGACTCAAAATACTGAAACCCATTTTTTGAGTCAAAAATTTGACTCAGACTGAGTCGAAGTTTTGACTCAGAATAAGTACTGTCAATCAGACTGAGTCAGATTATACTTATCGTTATTACTCTGGACCGGCCCGGCATAACCGAATATACTAGCCAGTGCAACTAGCTATATGCTCATTTTAATAATACAATTTTCGCTATGGATTTTAGACACAGTCGCCCCATTTGTTTTGCACTAGATGAATACTATAACGTAATTTTAGTTGACATGTAAGACGGTATGAAATAAATTACCAGGATCGTAATTATGTAATTGTATGATTTACGTGACGGTAGAGGTTGCCAGTAAGCACACTTTATAGTCCAAAATTTTTTAATTAATGTATGCATGGTTCTAAATGCACAAGCTTAAGCACCTCGTAGTTCGAACCGTTTATTGCGGCATAAAATCACACAAAACACTAAACATTAAATGTCAAAACGAAATAACAATGAAATACAATGAATACGAAAATCAGGCTTTAATACATTAAATGGCCCAGGTAACCCTGAGGTGCAATACGTTACATCATTAGCAAAAGAACAGCTTAGAGCGGGGGGCGGTAGCCCTCCGACTTATGCTGCTTCGCGTTAGTGTACGTTTCATATAAGGAAATAAGCTTAGTATCGAAAACGGCATGGCATGCATTACACTTCGGCCCCTCATTATTACCTTGGCCCGTTGAATTAGCGTTTAACCCTTTCATGCGTTTCATGATTTTAGTGCGTATTTCGCATTGTTCGCGCTGCAAGCAAGTTTGTGCAACGTCCATGAACTGAACCTGGATCTATTTGGTGGAATTAATGTACACTAGAAACTAAGCTATTATAATTGTGTTAGCCACTAATTGCAGAATGAGCACACAGCAACATATGTACAAATGTACAATACAAGATAAACTCAATTGGGCAACTGTGCATGAAAGGGTTATAAAGGAATTAGCAAGCTAACGATTAACAACTGGCAACCAATGTAGTTTACGATTTCGGCTTGATCGGTGGATAATTTGGTGAACCACTATTAATTCGATGCCTCCTTCGTCCTGAGGGTCCTTTGACGTTTATATGTTTCAATATGATATTAACCTGACTGTGACAAGTTATAGAGCTAACAGTGACCTTACAAATTCGGGCAGAACAGTGCGCCAATTCTTTGATTGATTAACCCTTTCACCCTTACCCTTGCATTAATCACCTACTAAATGATCTAATCAGCACGAGGTTCACCCTTTGGTTTGATTACCAAAATAGCTCGATTGTTTTTGATGTTAGTTCATTCGAAACCCACAAGTAGCCCGTGTCAATTTAGGTTGTAAACATACATTCCCAAAGTAGCTGACAGCTATCGTATATTATACAGCATAATCATACATGCTGATGTTCCAACGTCGCAGGGGGAACCGATGTCGTGGGAGTGAAGTCGTCTCAGGGGTAGTAGCTTTTGTGGGTATGTCCTTCAGGGGTATTGAAAACACTTGCGACCTTCCCCCGCGGACCATTTTTTGCCGATTTTACACCCATTTGAAAATCGCGCAGTATTTTACCAATTCTTGCTAATATATTACGGGCGTCTTCGGTGCGGGTGGAGCACCTGGGAGACGGGTAGACCAGAGCCTTGGGAGGGGCTTCGACTCCTCAGGGGAGAGTGTAGCCTCCTGAACGCCTGCTTCGTCACCTATGAGCATAACATAATATTTTAATAGCACTCCGGAAACAGCATAAACTACTCATTAACGTTGTAGAAAACGTCTAATGCAGTGTCTGATACGGCTATATTTTGTATATCGATTTCCAAGAGGTTTTTAGTAGCAAATAGTATAAATCCATTCATATAATTATATTCAAAATCCTGCTTCAACGTCAACTGGTGGATGCAAAGTGGTGAAATCTGAAATACATTAATGCAAAGGCAGTGTAATAAAACATAAACACGAAAAGGCTGAGTCAAAATGAATGACAAAGTAATCAAATTCATAATCTAGTTAAAAGCATTTTAAACGTTGTGTTTTCGGATGAATTTTTGAGATCAACAATTCAAAAGTATTCGCGCTGTAACGACAAAGTCCGAGAAACAACTCCAACTTTAACATTCACTGTCCCCCAAACCAAATTTTAGACGTAGATTTTTCACAGCTGGCGATTCCGTTTTGTTGACGTCTATACCAAAGACGGACGTTTGAACGAATTCAAAAAAGTTGCTGAGTTGTGGTTGATAGTTGACCGCAAATACATAGTGACATTTAAACAATTCATCGAAGGCCAAAACCACATTCGTTGAAGTTGGAATTAGTTGGTGGTCGACTACAATAAACGCTGCTTTCGTTTCGTTAGAAGGACCAATCAGCATTAGATAAGGCGATCTTTGTTCGCCTCGTTCTTCGTACTCATTAATTCGATGCTGCAGAAGCTGCTTTATATCAGTTTTGACCTGAAACAAAAAAGTGTCGTAGTTTTATTAACTCGCTTAGAGAATTCGATAGTTAAACTACCAATGCACAGTATACAGTTGAGTTTTTGTTTATAAAATGGAGATTTCATAACTTGTATATAAACATAACAAATTGAAACATTAAAATGCATGCAACCAATTAAATAAAATTGGAGAAGCAACCAATTTGATACGACCAACCAATGTGTCCAATTTGATGCATGGATCCATTTGAACATTTAATTTGAGCCAACAGATATAAAATATATGTATAACTGTGTACTTGGTCCACTGCTTCTTGGAGGTAATTTCAAACTGCTTCCCGTTTAGAGAGATGCATTAACGCATAAAGAAATTAGATAGTACTCTGATTAAAAATTTAATTTTTGGGAAAATTTTGTTAGTAAATGTATTAGTATTTACAGCACGACATCATGAAAATTTTGAAGAAAAATGTTTTGTCATGCTTCGGAAAAATATTTCCGGAAATTAATAGAGTTGAAATAGACCGACACAAATCGCCACAGATGTACCAGATGTTTCTGCTAAACGTATGTCATCAGGCTTCCAAAATTTCATATGTAAGATATTAGTACTGAAACAAGGCTTTAACTCTTTAACACGCTCTAGCTCTGGTGCAACTTCATACATTACAAAGTAGCAAATTAAGTTAGTTCATTGTGTACTGTGCTTTTGGCTGCGTCTTGCTATTCGCTTCCGTTATAAGGAGCCTTTAGGATCTGAGCAACAGCGTCGTCGTACCTCACTGGTTAGTCAGCGCAAAAATCAATCAACGTTCAATCCATGACGAAATTTTTCAACGCTATTCGAAATACAACCTCATTTTTATGCAATGTGTTAACCATACAACAAAAACGTTTATCCGCAAACTTCATTAACTTCGTGTAGAAGCAGATATGAGCGATTACTTAGACAGCGGTAACAACGTAAAATCCTGCAATACAAGGAATCTTTAGCTGGAACTCAATGATATAAAGTGCACAGAAAGTCAATGGCCGGGTTTAGATGGGTGCCTCAGGAGAGTGAAGTCAGTATACGTGTATTATACTATAGTTATATTAACATCTATGAAACAGCGGTTATGTTATTGTTCCCACACATAACGCACATTATTTACAAATAGTGTTTTGTATACTGTACTAGATCACAGTGTTACCCGTCTTATGGGAAAGATAATCGAATAAAGAAATCCTACGATAAATTTTCCAAGTTAACAAATATATTTTTATCATGCCTAAGCTATAAACAGCAACAGCTAGAAACAGCCTTGTGACACGGCGACATTCAGCTTGTTCTTCACACCGTGAAACATACTGTTGTTTTAAGATTCACACACAATATAAAACATATTTACCGATTGGCGATCTATGAGTAATTCAACAGCACTAGCAACCGATACCCGACCAGTTTTGCAACCATAATTTGATAGCGGAACAAGAGCGACCAACAGCTTGATAATAATTTCTGAAATTTAACAAATACTATGAATTCACCAGGTTTTCAAACAAGGTTGGTAGCTTAAGTCCGTCATTTCTGAATCTCGATATTTAAACAATCAAGAGAAATACCATGTAAGTTTATATTTTTGACCAGACTAATATGGCTAGGTGCTTATGACAGCGAGGAAATTAAATTTAGTGTACAAAAATTAAGAGTTATGAGTACACCATTGAGTCTTATAAAATAGTACATTTTATGGATTTAAAGTATATAAGCATTTTGCTATTTCTACATAGAACGGAAGCAATGTTCGGACTGGTTTTAACACTAATCGCGTGTCGTGAAATTTTGTAGCATGTTAATTTGTGTATCATGCAATGTTTAATAAACTCAATTTGGCAGTATGGATTGAAGCTGGGTGAAAACAACGTACACAAGCCAACCAGCTATTACTCGGTTCCTTAAAGGAACTTCTAAAAGCCGACCAGTAAACAACATACGCTCAAAAAGACATACGACAAGCGCCATCAAAACAACTGTTTATGTTGTGCGCTGTCTACAACTGTGGCGGTACGCATTACTGTTAATGTATATATAATTCTTTCAAACTATTAATATTTAGTTTTATGCAATAATTATCTGCGAGTGCGGCAGGTAGCTAGGAGTTAGTTCAAGTGCGACTTCTGAGGCGTCATTCCAATGACTTTCAAAATAGTGTATGTCTTCCTATCCTACTGCTCAACATTTATGGATGATGTATTGAGTTAAGTGACCGGCCCAGTGGATTCTTGTCACATGATGTTGAGATAAGAGTGGTAACCTATACACCCTTTTAATGACAGCTAAAAGGGAGGCTTACACTTCCAAATTATTACTGGCCGTTTGGAGTTTAAAGTTTTGAATTTGTGATTTTGTTAGCGAATAATGACACAAAACGTGAAACTCAAATAATTAACAATGAATCTCAATTTCAACTGACCTGGCGTAGTTTGTCCACATGCAAAGTCAACGTTTCAGCTCCTTTTGGTCGTTTGGGAGTACGCACGATTTCCGTATTTGACTCGTTACTTCGCTTCGCTGTTTTGGTGCTTACTTTCTCCGAGTTAATCCTGGAGTCACTGACCGGAGCATCTTCGGAATTGACAAACATACGCTTTCCATGGCTAAGACTAGGTTTTTGAAACCGCTGGACTGCTGCTGGACTATCGTTCAGTTCTGGAAATGTATTACTATATGTTATAACCTAAAATACGTGGACACTGACGTAAAACTTTGTAATCCTAGTACAACCAGCGACTACCTAGCTCTTGCTTAATATTTTAACATGTCTACGTGCTGTGAAAAAGGAGACGCTTACAGACCAATCCTGCTATGGCGTTGTCTAAGCACAGACGGTCATAGGACTGCTTGTAATCGCACTTCGATTTATAGATGAAACTTTATATTGCGACTGAATTTAATGAGATTTAATCAAGACCGTACATTGATAAACGCACACTTATTTTGTCACCGGACAGATCTTTGTCACGAATATTTATTGTATATTTTAGCTTAGAGCACAGTCTGCCAACATATTTTACCGTTGGGTTCATTTTCGTGTGGTTCTCGGGGGATTTGCGCACAACCATGATTGTTCGGGAGGTGTAAACTTTATCTGTCACCTAGATAAGTTTCAAGTATCTCCCCAGGATACTGAAGGAGCTTTGGGTACCTTCTGTATAAGAAAATCTGGTGGTAGCCTATACCTTGCCCAAGAACATAAGTGGGAGTCGACACTCCCAAAGTGCTGGGTAGCAAATACCGTCAGATAATCATCGGCGGGCCTTCGATACCTATGATGTATATATTTTATGTATGATGTTACTACAACTACTTTTTACAGTTTATTATAAATGCACTAGTGGTAAACAGTAAGCAACCTTACTATTGTGCTGTTTCGCTTAAAATTGTTACAGAAGTATAACTTGATTTTGCCAGTTTTGGATGAGTCCAAGTTCTTCCCAAATTCTGCATTTTTTGTAACAATATTTTGAGGTTCAGAATCAATTACAAAATATGATGAGTGGTGGGATTGCCGTACCACGCATGCATTACGTCAGTCACCGGGACAGCTACCACAGCCGCCAGACTACTAGCTAAATATCAGTTATAAGCTGTGATTACCCAAAAAATGATACATTTTCATCTTTAAGCAAGATATTTTATAGCCATAAAAATCCGAGAATTATCTTACCTGCCGTTAACACAACGCTAAACACTGCATCTGGATATTCCTGCACAATTCCGGCAAATGTATCGTCATCACACACTTGACTTCCTCCATATTCAATGCTTAACTGGTTGTAATCAACGCCTTCTGCCTTGCTAACTGTAACAAATTGGTTCAGGTAGTCAACCAATACTTCATTTAAAATTATAAGTTAGGAAATTGTGGACCTTTCACAGCGCAGTTTTTATATCCAAGAAAGCTTTAAACTAAACGTCACTCAATGTAAGGAGTAGCGCGGTATGGCGAATTTTTTGGTGCTGGCATTGTAGCACTGGAGTATATCTAATGGTCGGACATCGTTTAGTTGAAAAAATGTCTTGAAACAATATTCCAACGGCATCCGAGGTTCTACGACATAAGCGTAATAATGATTGTCAAAATACAGTGTTTCCCACATTTTTAACAAGAAACAAATTTGTCCGTTTTCAGGGGCGATAATGTGTACTATTTCACCAAATATTGCGTCACCTTCCTCAGTTTTCCCGCGATACACAAGTGCACCAATTCTATAGCGCAAATGGTCAATTTCCACCCAATTATACGTAGAAACGATAGAGTGAAAATTCAGACCTTCAGAAGAATGTACTATCTTTTCACATCCGCATAGCTCGAGAATGGTCATATGATCTTCAGGGCCAAATTCTGCGACTAACCCTGTACACGAATGGGACACGTGATTGTATATTTGCTGAAGTTGATGTCGCTTAGACACCGTAAAGCAGATATTTTTAAAATTTCTACCACATGTAGCGAAACGCTTAAGAATATCGTGTTTGCCTTCATATCGCATGCACCACCATTGCACTAGAGGGCCGACTTCATCAAAGCATTCCGGGAGGTGCACAAGGAGATGTATTTTTGGAGTAATTGCTTGATCAGGAAGGAGCTTCACGAACAGACAATGATGCTGAGCGATTAAAATTCGCAGTTCACAGATTTCACCTTTTGTAACGCGAGCAGAAAATGCAATATCCATTATGCGTCGAAGCAAAATAAACAGTCGCCAGTATTGTCGAACCTCCTTACAACCAATTTCTATCCAATCGCCTATCAGTAATGGCAGATAAAGCGCCAAACAATATGCTTGCATAGCCCGCTGGCCTACACTTGAACCTTGTAGGACATGAAGGTTAGGAATTTGCGACGGTTTATTTCTATGATCGGCATAGCTGTAGGAATAATTTTTCAGACGGCTGTTGAATTCGTCTACCGTAAAAAGGTTATACTTATTTGCGAATACCAGTAGTAAAAGTCTCATTTCCAGTGGCAACACTCCTTCCAACATAATATGCATAACATCAAGTGCAAAATTACGGAGAAAATGAAAGTACGGAAACTCATTAACAACAGTGCTCTTCTTCACGCCCAGTACGTTGTTTTTAGTTGAATCAGAAGCTAGTTCCTCAAGGTGAGCGTTGTAACTAACCACTGTTCGCCGCTTAAGCAAGTTAGAAAAAAACTTGGACTGCATCGACTGTTTGGTTTCCAAACATAACCGGCAACAGTACGTAGCGCTGAAACTTTCAACCATTCCGAATAAGCTATGGGCAGCCAAATTGTCACTAGAAATCTGTACAACACTGCCGAATTTTTTGTTCCGTCGGGTAGGTCGATGCCTTGATATGCAAGCAGTTGGCATTCTGTAACTACCGGTTCCATAAAACGCTCGTAACCATAGCTCGAAACAAATGTAGAAGGGGCTAAGCCCACCAAAAATATGTTTTGTAGACGGGAGTTCAAATGAGGTGGCAAATTCTTAATGGTGCAGTATATCGCACATATTTTATGTTTCTTTGTTTTGGCCCCAAGAGGGTTCACTGTTTCAAAGTCGTCGATGTACAAACCTATCTTTATAAAGTTGGGGTCAATTTTGTACAATGGATGTGTCCTACAATGTTTTGCGTCGCAGTAATCTAGCATTTCTTCTCCATCCGACTCATGTCCATTTTGAAGATACCACAAAAAATCTTTGTTCTTACACCTGAGAATGAGTTGATCAATTATTGATATATACTGAAACGTTTCTTTTTTTTGGGGCTGGAGTATTGCAGTTCGATTCGCTATTAAACTTGTGACCAATATTTATGCCAAACGTTATTTCTTGCAACAATACTAGACAATATTTCTTTTGGAAATATCGTGTTTGTTTTTGTTCCGATTCGAACAACTTGAATACACTACACATGATTTCTGGCAGTTCATCAAAATAATTCCTGATAATTCCTTCAGTGGAAACCTGTGTATGTTTTACAATTTGCTGTACACTTTTGCTAAGTGACAATAATGTTACAAAAAACCTGTCCACCACCTCATCTACCACTTTTTGACACACACCGGGTTTCGATTTCAGATAAGCAATTAGCGATGCAATACGGTTTTCCATATAAGTGCAAGAAAAAGTTGGCTGATAGTGGGACTCAAAATCATGAAATTCTTTTTCACTGTCGTAGGCCTCGATTTCGCGTGGAGTCTCATAACAACCATCTTTCCTAACACTAGATTCCACATCGCTGACAACGTGAATTATCTTAAGATGTCTACAAAAATATTTATAATTACGAAACTTTTCTCCACAATTATCCTGCCCGCACGAAATTTCTAGCTTTTGAGAATCGTAAAATCAATGTATACGCCGAAGGTGTGACGTCAGCTAACCTATGCGTGCAAACGAATCACCACAGTAATAACATTTATACATGTTGTATACAATTGTAATTATTAAGATATTAATTTGCGCCGTTTACCTTCTAAAATTCGAGATATTCAGATAAACATCAACTTTCAAAACCAATACTTGTAAAAAGCACCCGAACAATTATTTTTTCAGGCTGGTCTCCGGCTCAATTCGAAACTTTTTGCTGAGTGCAAGGCCTTACACGGTATTTTCTCAAAGCCTACTACTCCGAACGATACACTACATGTTAACATTGATTTGCCATTTGTTTATTGGTGACATACAGAAACAACAGAAACACGTGACATAGAAAGCCTACCTTTTTCTAGAAACTCTAGACGGTCGGAAGCCAGTATAACTTTTGACAAAGCAGATGCTCCAATGAAATATCGAATTAACATATTGGATTTTTAAAGCAAAAACTGCAATATTTCATATAAAATCCTATACATTAAATCTAAAAATGTGTACATTCCGATTCTATATCATTCCGATATCATGTGTACATTCCGATTCCACACTTCATAAGATACAAAAGTATTTCGATTGCACTTATTTCTGCCCGCGACTGTTACTGGCTGGCGATTTCCCCAGTTCATCCTGCGTCACCGAAGTTTAAGCAGGGGACCATAAACTAGTAAGTCTATCGAGATTGCAGAACATAGTGAAGCATCGGTACACCTACGCCTTTTGCGTGCACAGCCAATCAGCTCTTGATAGCATACGTCTATATGCTATATGTGGACACCACATAATACCAGCACAAATTAGTACAAAACTAGCACCAGCAATAACTTTTCCATGCCCAAAACCCCCAAGAGCAAGCTATCAGCAACGTAACATGACGTAACAGTAAAATTAGGAATTTTGGATCGCTGAACCATGGCGGCGCCATAAGCCCGTACCCACGGAACCATGTGTCGCAGAGAAAAATCAACTCCGGCAATGAGTTTCCCATGCCCGAAAACCCCCAATTGCAACTTTTCAGCCGCCCAAGATGTCAGAACAAATTTCCTAATTTTGGGTCGAGGAACCATGAGGGTGCCGTACCTCAAACCCCATAAGTCCAGAATCGGAGCCTTGATCGAAAACCAAAAAAAAAACAGGCATCGGTATTTATGATATTATATAATGAAATAAAAAATTCGAATGTTAAGATAAAAATAACCTTGCTTCCGTGAAAGGTACGTTCATCTACGAAGGACAAATAAACGAACTAAAATAAAAATAAGCGCAAAAAATCGAAAGTACAGGCGGCTAAACAGGCGCAATAACCCATTTGAAGAAGGACAACTCCCACACGAAGAAAAAATAAACGAACAACAAGAGAAATGAAAAAAAAAGGAAAAAAGAAAGTACAGGCGGCTAAACAGGCGCCAAAATGGAACAAATTTACCAAACACCTAAAATAACGAACGAACCAAAACTAAATAATTTAATAACAGAATACGAATATTTGCATAAATAACCATAACAATTATATAAATCAGTAATATATACATATATATATAAGTAACACATATGTGTCTATATAAAATAACATATATATAAATTCGTACTTATGTATGTATACGTACGTATGTATATTCTTTATACATAGGTTACATAGGTGTGTAATATGCGTCTGCTTAGGGGGTGCATGCATGTTTCGGGTGGAGGGATGTGCGGCGGCGGAACAGGGTGAACTTCTGAAAAATTTACGCAAACAGGAGGGTGTACCTCAAGTGGTGTACCTAATTGTGACCACTAAGTATTGATCCCCTACTACTATTGTACGTTTACACGTATATGTCGCATTCGAACCCTACCAAAAATAATTCTGTCTCAATTCGCGAACTTATTTTATTTATGAAACATCATTTCGTCGCTGAATTTCGGGGGGAGTAGGTTGGAGGATGCATCACGCAAAGAAGATTAATCTAGGATCAAAACCTTCCGGTATTGGTATCAAAATCTTAGTATAAAATCCCAATTTCCAATCCGCTAGACTTTTCCACCCCTTCGCCAAGTTCTTACACGCCCCCCCAAGCTACGAAACGAATCTGCATCGCGAGGGAATTTTCAATTTGTGTAGCTACAGGAGAGAAGCTGAACATGTCTATGAATATATTTTGGAACGAAACGTTGCGAAATATAAACAAAAGTAAAATCGCGATTTCTTAAATACTCCTGAAAAAAGATAATAAATGATATAAATGCTCTCTGCGCTCTTTCTTAGGTTTAAAACCTACGGGATAATTGGATTCAAAAATGATTCAAGCATATTATTTCCTCTATAATTTCTTAGGTATTGCAGATTTAGTAAAAAGTTGTTCATATAATTTCTTGCGAATTTACATTCAGACATATGAGAACCAATAAATATCAAACAAACTTACCTAAGCCCTTTTACAATAAAATTTTACCGAAATTTAAATTAAAGACGAGACAGTACCAAAACACTGCGAAAACGGCAATGTAAAAATGAAATTTGAGTCAGTATGATTTCTGGCTCAATATTGTTTGCCTTAAAATTTGACTCAAATTCTTTGATTCAAATATTTGAATCAAATAGTGACTCAAACTGAGTCATTAATGACTCAAAAAAAATTGACTCATTTATTGAGTCAATTTCCTGACTCAGACATTTTACAGTGTATGTAGTCAACTGCAAAACGCATCTAATGATCTGTAAAATACCCCTTACATCAACAACAATAGTATAAACGGGCGAAAAGAATTTGTCACTGTGTTCAGACTGCTGGCCTGATTGCACCGGATGGGCGAATAAAGCAGACCCCAATAACTTAATTTTTGTGCATCTTTTATCAGTGTTGCGTTGCCAGGTTCCCAGGTTCTTTGGATTTCCAAAACTCTGTAACACAGCCGGTTTAGCTTTCACGATAAGGTCATCGACCCGGCCCTGTGAGGAAACAAAGAAGACACAGAGTTCTAAGGTAGGGTCGGGCTTTGCACTCGCGCCTTGAGACACTAAGAATGAGACATCCATGACAATAAGTGATCACCGTAGCACACGATTGTCCTATACTAAGCCAAGACTATGCCAAAGGTCATGTAAGCGTTACAGCTGCCACTAAATTTAAATTATTTAGCAGTCAGGGGGACACTAAAACAGGATTGGTCTAAAGTTTACATGGGCCGTCACGCCTATCTGAACTGTTCCAGAGCGTCTCAACGGACACGGTTTACCCAAGACACTAATTATAATACTTTATGCGTCCTGTACTAAATTTAGAGTGCTCCAATTCAGGCTCTCAGTTACAAGAATTTCGAAAACTACTACATGAAAATTATATGTGTCACTTAGTAGCCAAACAGCAAAATTGTGAGCTCTACCAGTCGCAGGCACACAAATGTCGCAATGATGGTGCTAGACATATGAGTTGCTATAGCCTCTACTTCGCTGTCACAGGATATTGTTAAATGAGCGAAAATGTACCTAAAATCATAGCAGTGTCATAGTCATACATTCCCAAAGTTTGAGGTGACGTGGAATATTAGCTCGAGCCACTGCGGCAGCCTTCGACTTCCCATGTGAATTTAGCCGGTTGGCCGAGGAAAGGTAGCGGGGTACTCGGTGCCGACCGCGACGCTTCAGTGGGTAACCTCCCTACACTCGTCTGCTATTATGGAACAATCACTTTTCTTCTTTGGTTGCTGGTCATATTATCGATCCAATATTTTTGAGAATGGACCAAAGCAATAACTTTGAACAAGTTTCAATATACTGTTGGTGTTTGGGTTTAGCTTGTACTAGCAATTAAGTTATGCGCTTTTTTATACCACATTTACACTAGCCAGAGAGATTTACTTGCCTTTAATTGACGATGTTTGTTATTAAAAGCACTGACCGAAAATATGTGGAATCAATGGCATCGTTCGTCGTTACTCATGAGTTAGCTCGTAGTGAAGAGTTTTAATGTGAACCATTAGGTCAAAGGTTATGGCTCGAAGAAAAGGAAGCATTTTAATTGTCGCACTTAGTTCAAGCCAGCCGTAAAACTAAAAATCGATAAAAGCATTGGCTTAGAAGTTTCGTTGTGCAGCTTACTCGCACATTTTCCAGATATTTCAATCAGTCGCACAAACTTTAAGTACAGGAGGTCGCCATTTTTAGTCCCATGACATGTACTCATTAGTTTATGTCCAGGTAAAAGCTGCAAGTTGTTTACGGCATTTCATAAAGCGCTTGTCAACCTCACGCGCCTGAAGCGCTGCCTGTCCTTGATTATATATTTGCTATGTTCTGCACTAAAGCAAGTTAAAGGCCCATATAGTCCTGGGTGAAAGACGGAAGAAGGTAGGAACAATTTTTTCGAACACGATCTTGCAAACCTGTGAGGTCACGCTACGATTTCGGTACTGTAGCGACACGGAGCCAAACTCCAGCACCTTGGGCGCTTAGACGCGGGGCTGTGACGTGCGCTCGACCAGTTCAGTCTCGAATTAATTTAACGAACTGCACATTCAGTTCCCTTAGATCATACTCTCGTCCTCAATCGTAGGCCTAAGGGTTCGCGCCTGCAAGATAATGGCAGACTGGCGCTGATATTGGTTTTATTTTGTCAATTTTAAATTGCAATATCATTGTACAAGACTTCCTTGCTTTCAGATGTTACAATATTAGATTTAAAATGCATAGAGACCGCAATCGATGTATTCGTTTCACCCTTCCGTCATGCATCGGCAGCAAACTAATGATCAAAAACGTTGCTGCGTTGACGGATATCTGCGCAAAGCAATGTCTTTAGTACAGGCGAAGATTCTGCTGCAGTAGCGGCAGAGCGTTTGAATTATGGCATCAAGAGCAATGTTTTCGTTCCGGACAGTGATTGCATAATTTGGGTAGTGACGTTGATAACGTTTGATTCGCCCCATGCTTTCGCCGGATGGCTGCTATTCGATGACATCATTCATACGACTGGTGTTGAATATACGATGATTATGCTCTATTATCGACAATAATGTTTCCAAAAGCCATTGTCACTCGCTAAATACTGTAAATTGGGTTTGTCTACATCACCGATTAGAAAATTTATAAATAGTGTATGTATATACATGCTCAAGGCACGTGGCTCTAGAAGGTAGCTGGGTGTCTCGGGGGTAGAGGCGGAGGTCTTTGGTATTTCTAGCGGTTGCCAGCGAAACTGCGAGTGGGAAGGGGAGGTGCGGCGCTGCCAAGAGGGGAGTTTGACGACCTGTCATGCGGGTCGATGCTTTATACCGAGTGGGGCACATCCGACGCTTCTGGGACAGAAGTAACCCCTACCTCCAAATGAGCATGCATGTATATGTCATAATGAATCAATTATTATTTTTCCGTTTTTCTCAGTCTGGTTCATAAATATAAAGCGCGAGATTTCTAGTTATGTTAAAACCGTAAGACTCTTTTCAAAAAACGTTGAACTTTTTTCTTGTTCTTTAAAAAATTCTTATTTAATGCTCAATCACCATACATGCTCATAGGAAAGGCGAGTGGGTTAGTCCCCTTATGCTCCGACCCTTCTCCGCTACTCTCCCGCCCGCCACCCGAGACCTGTACGATCTTCCACTGGCAGGTGCTCCAATCTCCCCTGACCGGTCGAAAACATAGACGTTAAAGAAGCCGCACCACCTCTCTATCCTCGACGTCCTACTCGGCCCAGCGACCCGGCTACCCCACGTGCATTCCCACCTTGAGCATCTATGCCGAGTCACATAGTCATGAAATATTTAAGTCTTGATTTGAAATTACAACCCATATACATAAATACGTTGAGTCAAAATGAAACCATGTCTTGTATTCTACGAGAGCTAAAACTTTTGGGCCGGTGAAAAACTGAAAACCGTTCTTCTAGGCTGCTCGATCTCTGCAACTGTTAAATAAGACATGGTGTCTTATTAGTGGCTGCCTACATCACAGGAATACTTTAATGTATAATTCACGGATGTTGACACAGTAGGTAGGGGAACCTCTGGTATTTTTGGGTGTTTGAAAATTTTGTTGGGGGTAGGCCCAATGGGTCCCTGAAATACGCCATTGTTCAGTGGACCCAAGTAACCCTGAGCCGCGTAAATAAATGGCAAAATTAATGTTGTTTCCCATTTACTCACCCTGAATATAACTAGGAAAACGATTAATTTTTTACGAGAACTAATTTATTATACGTACCCTTTCGGGTATGTTTCATACATATCACTGCATTTGCTTGTCAATACATCAATGTGCTCCCGTTTTGTGTTTTACTGAATAATGTTGAAACGTAATGCTTCTGTCTAGGGATAACATAGCTAGCACTATTGACTCCTAACAAATTTTATGTGTTATTTATTTTGTTTGTTTTGCGCCGTTTTTTTCTTTTTTTCAGAATGGGCACTCATTAACTCAATCACGACTTTATGACAGAGCTGTAGCTATCTAGTTCAGATTGGCAGAAAGTCCTGTTTGCTGACAAACGCGTTAGACGCTTGGAACAGTAAAAATTTTTTGTTGAATGTGTAACACCAGTGCCAAATTTTATTTAAGAAACACCCGAACTAATGACAACTGTTAATGTAATTTGACTGATTTCTAATTCGTACGTGTTGTTCGCGTACTTCTGTCGGTTTCAAACAGTGCGCAGTAATATACAATTAAGTATTTGTTGGAATGGTTAAAACACAATTATGCACTACTCTGAATCAAGTATTCTGAATAGGTTCTTGTGTGGTTATAGACAGTCACTATTTTCTCACGAATATCTATGCAAGAAATATACTTTTTATATTTTCGAATGTTGTTACTATAATTGCTGTATTCAACAGATTAAGGTATATGATTGAGCAAAAAACGCATCCCAGAAAGCTTTGGATCTTTATTGTATTTAAGGTACATATGTGTAACTGCGCAAAAATGAATAGTGTCAGTAAGGCAAGAGGATTATTCTGTGCTCTATGCAGTTGCTGAATAGAAACCAGGGAGTAACCGGAATTGCGGTTCCGGCGAAAATCGTGTTCCGGTTGCGGTTCCAGCAAAGGGCAAAAACCATACCGGAACCGGAATTCCTGTTTAAAAATTTTGTTTGAAATTTTCCACGTTTTTTTGCTTCATCCTGTAATCCAAACATATGTAATATATATTATACAATGATCAAGCTCCAAGCAAACCAAGCAAAAGAAAAGATTAACTAACTAATTTGCCGTGTGAAACGTAAGTAGGGCACATAATTAGAGCAGGAATTTTTCATAATAACCTGCAGGAGTTTGTTAAATCAAAGCCAGGTCGATGCTTGGAGCAGCTATCTCACACATTCAGAAGTCTGCGGGGTACGTTCGAATTATACCGGTCCAACTCGGTAACACAGTATGGCTTACGTAGAAGTACTTATGCTTGGCTAACATAAATTGCGTCAAGCACCAGCCGGTGCGCTTTAAACTTTGTAAATCAGGTGAAATTGAAGTAAAGTAACGTTATCTGCAACGCAAGCAGAAATTGCTTCCTTAGCAATGAACTGTATTTATTGAAACTGTGCGAGCAGCATCACAGTGTGTCTCATTTATAGCATTCTGATTAGAAAGTTATCATCATTATCATCTAGCTGACGGGCACTGTTTGTCCAACGCTAGCCTAAACAGTGTCTCTGACCACTGATCAGAAAATTACCTTCTATCTATTATTTTCTCTTAGAATCATATAAACCAATAATTTTAAGTTTCCTACAGAAGAACATGCAACAAACGTATGTGTAGTAAAGGGAGGCGATTGGAGACAGAGCGAAAGTGTGTATTTTACGCTCCAAGCTTTGTAAGCACATTCGATTTGACGCAGTATACGCAATGGTGTATAGTGGAAGACATTTTTTGCTCTGAATGTCCAAAAACCGACATATTTGATCGATAAATAAACATTATTAGCTTCCTCAGTCTCTTTAAAGTTTCAGAAAGGCAATAATACCATCGCAATACATTAAGTTTAATGTAAAAGTTATTTTAAATGCATTTTAAATCCACTATACCTTCATTTCTTCCATCATCTGTTTTACTACCTATATATAAATTTCGAAGACCAGGTTCCGGTTCCGGTTTAAACCGACGGTTCCGGTTGCTGGTTCCGGTTCCGGTAAATTTCGGTTCCGGTTATTCCCTGATAGAAACATTAGCACAAAGGTTCTCGGTATGATAAACGTATCGGTTATATTGCCGAAATGAATTCATGAGCTCTTTCAGAACGGTACTTAAATGAGGTGTGCTTGGGGCCCTCAGAAGGTTCTGGTTATTCAGGCAAAAGATTTCACACATCAACCAAACGAATCGATTTGATAAATTATATTGGCTTTGAACTTTGCGAACGTTCAGAAATTGAACATCAACTTTGTTTATATTAATTACTTGAACTTATGTTCATTTGCGGGTGCAGAACTTATGCGGAACGGTCGCGTGAATTTTCTCTATGAGAACTTCAACCATCACTGTTGCTATATGTAGTTTATTTCTTAAGGCATATATTTCATATATCATATTTTACGAAATAACATGTTAATCACAATATTTTTTGCGATGACGACATAGCTTGTCTCACATGTGATGTAACTTGAGATGGCTAGAACAAATGTCCAATGTAGCATCATTTGATGGACGAGCTAATTTTAAATGCTAGTCAACGATAGCACGGTACGGTCTGAGCCGTAATTGCTGTTCGTTAACGTTGGAATCTAGATTGCACCAGATTATGTGCTGGAGTATTCTGAATATATACCTTATTTAAAAACACAGCATAATCCCATGGTACTTAATGTACACGGGCCGGTCGCCCTACTTGTGTAGCGTACTATCATTCCAATCCATTGGCACATAGCTCATATTCCAAGATTTTCTGTAGCGGAATGTGGATCTGGCTACCTTTTCAGAGGTTTTCAAAGAGTTCGGCTAACCCCATTTACCGATAGAACTAAGCCTTCGTCATTTATTTGGTTTTGCGCTGTTTTATGCGTATCGTGACACGCAGAACACAACGGTTGTGTTCTTTAACATTTGTAACACAAGCATTATAAGATTTCAGAGAGTGGTTCGGAGGTTTTAGGATGGAGTATATATATGAAACACAGCCAGTTAACAGGCGACTTCACAGAATGAAAATCAGATAAAACGACGCTGTTCCGTTTAACCCCTGCTTGCGAGATACTTGTATATTTCTCATATGAAATCGCAAGCACTATAGGTAATTGATAGGATCCAGGATAGAAACAAACCATGTAATAGTGTTCATGTGCTTCAAAATATTTAGTATACAATCATGTTTGCAGACATTTGTTAGGGATGTCATATATCTTGTATGCGCAACCATTACGTAGCTATTTTTTACCATGTTGACATAATTTCAACAAAAATAAAATTAGTTGAGAACAATGAATTTTAAGACATCCTCGTCACCGAAGCGAATCGGTTATGTGTAGAATAACATGAACTTCTAGCCACTGCTTATGGAATATTATTCAACATGAATACCTATAGACATGAAAAGTAGCCATATTTTACTCTTTTGATGCCAAAATCTGTCGAATTTTGCTCCGTCACGACTGTTCTGCAGAGAGCAATGAAACCAACTTATTAACGGGTTAAATAACCCTATAATCCTATAGTTCATCCCCAACAAGCAAAACACTTGTGTGTAAAAATTTCGAAATTTTCACTTTTTTGGGTGCGTATTTTTAAGCTTGGGCTCATAGCTCGAAAACGGCAGCTCTATCAAAAATGCATCACAGAAAAGTTGTAGCTCTGGATAAGCGGATTCTGTAGTGGTTTCGCGGCGAAGCTTCTAACTTGAGATATAGGTCACAAAAAATAGATATCCGGATGGCCAAATTTTAAACAAAGTGAAGGTTGACACGGAAGGCTATGCAATACGAGGGTATTTATTCTGAACAATTCAGACAACATGGCTGATATTCAGCTCATTTTGGTAAGTCCACACTCAATATAGCTAGCTGTGTACGTCTCTCTAAATTACATATTCATTTCTCATAATTCGCCAACTTGGCGGCCATACAAGCTCTATTCAGATATATTTTGTAAAAATAAAGTATATTGAAAGAATGCAATGAT